>JAMPIV010016358.1:0-122060 GCA_024509875.1 Oreohelix idahoensis
AAGGCCCTATATGTGTAACTTGATTAACTTCGGAATTTTACTACAGCATTTTAGAAGAAGTACCACTTGAAAGAGGGTACCAACACAATATTAGGGATGTTACTCTACCAGTAAGTAATAATACTTTTACTAATACTAATATAGGATGGGAGAAATCTTGGGATGAATGCATTCGAAGCTTCAAGTTGTCCCTAAAATTTAGCAGTTTAAACTATGCATAACGTAAATGCAATTTTGGAACTAAAAGATTATTACATAGATATATAAAGCCTAATTCCAGGTATAATTTAAGCTTTGGGGGAATAAAATCGCACCAGGAATAAAGGAGATAATTAAAAAAGTAGTTTTTCCTACATTGAACGATAGGCAAAAAGGTACCCATGTTTTTCTGATCGTGATTACATTCCTCGGGGTTTCCATCTCGTACGTCCGATGTCACACTATAAATAGACTTGCCTAACAAACTCGGGTCAGTCACTATTATTTGAATGCAGAGAGCGGCAAAAAAGAAGCATATGTTAATGCAAGTGTTTGCCTTCTGTACCTGTTAGCATACCATAATCAACCATTGAGGGCTGGTCTGTGTGTGTGCCTGAGGGTAAGAACGAATCTATATATATATGTGTATATATTTATGTATAATTATATTGATTAATCGATCTGTGCGATTGTGATGAATTTTACCATGATACAACGTTAAAATATCTCTCCACATTTAACGATAAAATGTAGGGTTAAAAATAATGCGTAAGATACTAGGAGACATGCTCGCCCATGCCAGCCTTTCCCACCGCCATTTAAAACTAACGAGTTAGACGTGCAGACGAAACGGTTACCCTTTGTAGACGGGAGAGAAACGGAGGACACTAAAAGGAAAAATATGACTGAACACGTGTTTGAAGATCGCAAGGCTAAAAGACGCAATTGGTAGTAAAAGAAAAAAGAAAAAAAATTCACGTCACTAGTTGACAGAGGGTAAGGAAATGGACAAAAAACGACTTTAGCTCGTGTCAGAAACAGTCATTTCTTGGACTTTTACGATACTTGATTGTTATTTGAATTCAGCGGCAAAAGCCGTGGAGAAGGTTCTCGAACATATTTCAAAAAAAAACAACTAACCTTGAAAAAGTAACTTTTTCTTAATAATAATGTTAGGAATATAAAACCTAGCTAGTTTGATAGCTCGTCTTGAGCAGAGAAATAATATACTTTAAATTATACAGACGGATAGATAATAATGAAGATATTGACAAAAGACTGTGTTGTTCATATCAGACGAGCGACTGCACTGTTAAAAAATGTCACTATAGTTTCAAAATTTGCGGCCTTGAGACTCAAGTGCTAAAATCGAGCTGTAATTAAAGAGAGGGGAAATGGTGGAGAATTGTGGCTAAAAATAACTTCGGAGGCAGAAGTGTGTAGGGTACTGCATGGAGTGGTCCAAGAACCAAGCGTGTTTTTTGTATGAAAAACAAGTAGAGACAGACGGACCAACAGACAGTAATACATACTTGACTGAGAGCTGACTGAAATTTGACTTTTGGTTGTAGATTTGAAAGTTAGGGGGGGGGGGAGTCGGTGATTGGATGAATGAAATCATATTGGCAGGACAGAGATGCGCATTTTTGCCATTCGTTACAAAACTGTCCAGAGACACAGTGGTGTAGTACCTGTGGTGTTGTTTCCAGAAGATAATACATAATTTTTAGTGGGACGCCATCAGATACACAGCAGCTCAGCTGAGTTTTGCTAGCATTTAACTGTGTTCTCAATTCTGAATTCTGGTAAGAACGAAAGCAATTCTTTTGTACATTTTAATATTTCGAGTGATTGATACTGCCATATCATATAAAATGATTACGACAAGTAAGTGCTCGCTCTAGATCCCCAGCCAAAGTTCAGGGTCTAGAGACAAACAAACTATATAGACGCCTACTAAAACTAGGGAAGGCGGATCTATTGTGAGATAAGTGGAACATATCACCTATCCTATTGAATAGAAGGAAACTATTGAACATATCTCAGATGCAAGGTAGTCTTGGGGAACTAGTACTATATGAAAACAACTAGGTAAGATGTACTGTGTGGTCAGAGAGATCTGACCCAGTCTGTGTGGTGTTGTTGTGTAGTGTTGTGTGCAGAAGTGGCCCAGTTGGTAGAGTTCTGACACATGCCACAAAACTTTTATTTCAGAATTGTGAGTTTCTGTTTGGCACCGAAGAGGTGCCGAATGCTGTTGTAATATACACAAGCGTGGACCAGTGCAGTCTAACATTGTGTCAGAGCAGCCGTATATTATCCCCCAGCACGGAGAGGAGGGGCCACCAGACTCTTGTACAAGATCGACGCAGTCGAGATAAGTGAGATCTGGCCTGCTGGAAGTTCACCAACTGATTTACCAACGAATTTATCAACTAATTTATCAACTAATTCACCATCAAATAAAGACATACCATTGTGGGAAAATAAACCATGTATTCATCCCATAAGTCAATGGACAATGTTTGGTAGTCATAGACTGGGCGTGATGATACCAACCCAACAGTACATTCAGTAATAGTCTCCTGGGACAATCTAATATAATTAATATTAACTAGACTTATAACATACCTTTGTAATCACATTCCATTTTATTATGTCATATAATTATGCATTCCATTTATAACTCCATAATATTTCATATGTTCTGACCAACAAACGTTTGGATCAGAACAAATAAATTTACCAAAAGATTTAATATTTAAAACTAAAACAGCCTGAGTTAGTTCAGTGTGTTATAAATATTAGTATTATTATTAGACTTATTAAATATCTGTGTGTGTGTGGGTAATCTACTACAACACATTACATTTCAGTACCCTAGACTTTTAACGTAGCTACATTCATTAGTGAAAAAAAAATATGTTTGAGGTCGTAAGTGGTAGTAAGAAGGGCCTTCTGTAATTCACATCAACATTTATCTCAGGAGCCTTCACAGCTGACCTCATTCATTACACTAGGTAACATCTCAACCATACAATACCATCAAATCCACTACAATATTGGGGTCTTGTCCAGGGATAATTAGATAATCATAAATATTAGAATCTCCTAGTGGGAGAACTAAACTAGTAGGGACAAATTGTAAAAATTTAAAAGTGTCCCTTAAAATAAAAATGGAAAATCAAAGTTGGTGAATCTTCACAGCCAGTTAGTTAATTAATTAATTAATTAGAATTACCTGTCATTTGATAATTAGAATTACCTGTCATTTGATAATTAGAATTACCTGTCATTTGATAATTAGAATTACCTGTCATTTGATAATTAGAATTACCTGTCATTAAGTAATTAGATTTACCTGGGTCATTGTTATTTTGTGTGATGGCTGAGCTGGCAAAATTCAGATCAGCTGCTGTGCTAACGGCGAAGGAAATGGGAATGGATGGTCAGGTTTTAATTCAGTATGTAACTGCTGAATGTGACAAGTATATTGAAAGGGAAGATAGGAGGTTAGCTGAAATATGTTCGAGCATCTTCTGTAATGCGTTTGCCGCTGAATTCAAATAAAAGGACTAAGTATCGTAAAAGCGTCCAAGAAATGACTGTTGCGTATAATAGCTAAGGTCCCTTTTGTCCATTTCTTTACCTTGTGTCAACTTGGGGACGTGAATTTTTTTCCTTTCCCCACCAATTGCGTCTTTTTAGCCTTGCTAGTTTCAAGCACGTGTTCAGTCATATTTTTTCTTTTTGATCTCCGTTCTCATCCAGTCTACAAGGGTAAACGTTTTGCCTTCACGTCTAACAAGTTAATTTCCATGGCGGGTGGTGACCCGCGGCATGGGCGATCATGTCTTCTAGTAGCTTACGCATTATTTTTATCCCTACATTTTATCTTTGGAGATATTTTAACGTTGTATCACGGTTAAATTTATCACACTTGGAAAAACCAGTGCCAACCTCCGACCACCTCCTGACGATCGCCAAAGCTGACGAAGATGATGATAGTGGCAGGGATATTCCACCGCAATCACACGAAATCTTTCAAAAATGTCAGAAGCGGCGACGCTCTTTCAAGCGCGCATGGGAGACATTCCAGAGGAAGGAAACTTGGGAGTAGACTTGAGTAGGAATTGGACAGAGATGGAGGGGGAAGATGAGAGGGAAGAAGACAGACACCCCGAAGCTACGGTTATAGAAAATTTAATTCCATAACGTAGACATGGAGTGCTTCCATATCTTAAAGGGGGGACGTCCTGTCACGTAGGTCTTTATATCATTAAATTGCCTACATCTTCTTCCTATTCTCTCACCCGCATCCTTTACTTTATTATCTTTCCTTACTTGTTTTTTCCTGTATTTTTCGCATCACTTGTTTGCGAAAAATATTTTCTTCAGTATTCTCAAACTTTACCTTGATTTTTTTCTCATACTGGGATACGTAATTTTATTACATAGATGTCAGTCAGACGTGAAGTGCGATTTAGTTGCAGTCCATCTCAGACATCGGGCCGACTTGGGTCTGCACCTTCAGATGACACGACACTCCTGCGTTAGATTCTCGACGTAAACGCGTGAGAATGCTAGGAGAGAGCCGACATCCGTCTGCATTTTCACCGGTCAACAACGAGTGCATCGGCCGAACGCTTAAGTAGGAGCGAATATTTACACCTTATAGTCGTAGTTTCAGACGGTTGTCTGAGATTTGCTACTGACACGCGCTTTTCCCGGTCAGTTTGTTACCGCAGGTGCGTAATCGCACTGGTGGCAGTTACGACACGCCTCTAAGTTAAACGTAGCTGTTATGAGAAGGGGGAGAGATCGGGGCGGGGGAGATAGTTCATCCTTTGTCTGGTTTAAAATATTAACCCACGTTTGAAATTATTTTCATTTCACTCAGTAACTTTGCAGTTAGACTAGAACAACCTTCGTTCGATTTCTAAATAATCTCTGTTAATAGAGATGGCCTTTAGTTTGGTCGAAGTGGTTTAAGTTCTTAGTACTTCTGTGTTTGAGGTAAATATTATATATAATAGATCTCTAGTATTTTGTGAAGTGATTTAGTGTTAAAATCGCCGATTTCATTTTAAACTAGTTCTGTGTGCAGAGTGAATATTTTGATAGTTTGTTATTTCTTTAATCGACGAGTTGCAGTGGAAATACAAAATAAATTATATTTTTAGCTTACTAAACAAGTAGCTGAAATGAGTTTAATTTAACTGTTAAATACTCAGTCGAAACTGTTTTAATAACTAACTTATAAATGCTAGATGCGACATCAGTGAATATTGACGGAATACGAAGATATTCCTAATTCCTGATGATTGATTTTTATATAACTTATTTCACGGGAAGTTTTAAATATAAGTCAAGTGATAAGGTTGATAAAGTTGGATTTTTATTCCCGTTAATGATATCCACCAAAAGATAGATATAAGTGGATGGAAGCAGACATCATCATCATCATCAGTTGATAAGATCTCCATGGTGTTGTTTGCTCCACTGTAGTGTATGGAATGTCAACTTGACCTACGCAGTGGTGTGTAGACATGGATTGAGTGTATAATGTGCGAATGATGATAAAGGTTCGTGGTGTTGACAAAAAATGTTCTTTTCTCACACTCATGTATGGCTGGAAGTCATCGACACCAACGACTGTGTACCTTTTCTAAAGTTTAATTGGACGTACACACTCGACAGCACAGATAGTGACAAATCACAGGTTGCCATAATACATCATAGTACAGTGGATAAATGGTCTTGCAATGTTACATGGGCACTCATGTAGAATAAGTGTATAATGGACTGTCAGTAGCCAAGCACTCAGTATCGCCCATACATATATCATCTGACTTCACTGACTGAGCACGTCAGCTTATAAACAATATTTCAGATGGCTTCTAAACCTAATCTCGTCTAGCGACGATTCTTCAACATAATGTTCAGCACATATTTTTCCATATAATAATAATATTGAACCGCTAGCAATGGGTTCTCATGTGTAGCAGTGATCTCTGGACTGATCAAGCGATAATACGGGCATCCCTTTTCTCTTCTTGAAAGTCACTACATGTTTTGGTTCCAAGATGGCTTCACTCGTGAGCTGTCACTCACGTTTGGATACAGATAATGAATCTGTCCTAAAGTTAGTCATTCATAAAACATTTCATTGCTCTGTAGATTTGATCATGAACGATTGACTGCAATCTACAGGATATAGTGCTGCTAGGAATCGAAGTCGTTTTCATCGAGTCAAATATATTCTCTTAGACATTCAAATCGTAACTATCGAAAATGGTGGCTTCGATCGAGAGTTCATAAGAGTATCTTTGATTACCTTGGTATAGGAAATATGAAACTGCCATTCCTTGGCAATACGACTAAACACTGGGGTAAAGCATACACGATAGGTTTAGACGACTATCACCTTCCCCACAAATACTGAGATCACTTTTTCCCCGGCGACAGGCCGACATGGAAAACACACAGTCCCTATCAGGACGAAGCCAAATCACACCACACTCTAGCGACACATCCGCCGAATAGCCTTCGACCTCTCTAGAGACAACAGAACATATAGTTCGACTTAGATATGTAAAGATATACAGATATAAGACAGACTCGTCCTACTCAGACAAACAATACACATAAATTCAGGCCATAGATATTCTGAAGCAAGAACAATCTATTATTACCCAAACAACGAATAAATCGCAGTAAAATGGATTTATCCGCGGAGTTTGATCGAAAGAGCCGACACAACTTTCAAGGGAAGTAACACAATAATGACTTTCCCTTAAGCACTATTTTGCTTTCAAAATATTTGCGAAGATAACAAGAATACCAATGTATAATATTGTAAGATATCAAAGACTGCACGTAACAGTCTTACCACACCTCCCGGGAAAAAAAAAAATGGAACATTTTTTTTTTTTTTTGAAATACATCTAGGAGCAACGTACAATAGGCTCACAACGCATGAATAATGCGCAGATGAAAATATCAGGAATACCTATAACGCCTAATATGAGGCTAAGTCGACTTATGGAGCGACTGGTGAGAATGTGTCTCATAAACTGAGAGAAATTATTTCTCTACAAGTATATTTTTTCCAGGAAGGTGTCATCAAAGTATAATACAATTCTGGCAATTACACAATGCCTAAAAAATTCATATCATCATTTCGTATTAGATATCTTAAATTTATGATTTATGAAGAAAAAATCATCAAAGCACAGCGGTGAATAAACATCAATGAACCGCTATGTAGTGATACAATCATTATATTATTAAATTACAAATGTGTATCTATCATGATATAGAAAAGGAACTACTATAGAACTAGACATATCAAGAAGTCTAAGCCCTAATAGTTATGTGGAATCATGTGGGCATCTTGACAGAATGTCTGCCATCACATTATCTGATCCACGAATAGCTCGCACAGAGAAATGAAAAGGTTGAAGAGCAATTGCATATCGAGTAGACCTCGAGCTCTTCAAATTCTTACTCTGTATAGCAGTAAGAGCTTTTTGGTCGGTTTCTACTATGAAATGTGCGCCTAGAAGGAATCTCTGTAGTTTGAGGATCGACCAAACCATAGCTAATAGCTCACGGTCTAAAACCGAATAATTCCTTTCTGCCGCATTAAGTTTTCTGGAAATATACATTACAGGATGCAGAGTTCCAGAGTACTCTTGCATTAGTGCCGCTCCAATCCCAGTGGATGAAGCGTCACTACGAAGAACGAATGTCTTATCTTTAGTAGGTAGCACTAAAATAGGTGGTGTTGAAAACAATGTTTTAATCTTATCCAGAGAGCATTGGCATTCCTGAGACCAGTGGACCACATTAGGCGAACCTTTCTTTAGAAGTGTTGAGAGAGGTGCCATGATAGAGGATAGATTCTGAATGAATCTGCCATAAAATTGAATAAGACCTAACAGACTTCTCACCTGTTTTTTAGTCTTAGGGATTGAGATGTTAAGTATCTTACTAGTATTATGGTCCTCTGTCTTTAGGAAACCATGACCAACTCGGTGGCCTAGGAAAGAAATTTCGCTAAAACCAATATAGGCTTTAGAGGGTTTCGCTGTCAGGTTGTGCTCACGCAAAGTAGACAGCAATTCATCTAACCCTGAATAGTGATCTTCCCAAGTATCGCTGAAAAGACAGATGTCGTCTAGATATGCAATGACATCTGACCGATAAGATAGGATTCGGCGCATCATGCGTACGAACGTAGCTGGTGCGTTCATAAGACCGAAAGGCATAAAATTCCATTGGAACAAACCTCTAGGTGTTGAAAAAGCCGTGAGAGGTTTGGCGCGTTCAGATAAAGGAACTTGCCAATATCCTTTAGACAAATCAAGTTTAGTGAAAAAATGAGATTTGGAGAGTCGAGTAAGTAGCTCTTCCAGTAAAGGCATAGGTTCGGCATCGAACTTAGTTACTTGATTCAATTTTCGATAGTCAACGCAAAGACGTATGTTATTGTCTTTTTTACGCACAATAACCATCGGCGAAGAATATGCAGAGGTGGATGGTTCGATTATTTTCAAATCTATCATCTCATCCAACTCTTTCTCGACCTGTGCTTGAAAATGTATAGGTATAGGATAAGGTCTAACCCTAATAGGAGTATGGTCAGTTAGAACAATGTCATGTTGAATGACATTCGTTTGTCCAGGGATGTCAGTGAGTACATCCTGAAATGTTTGCAACATAGTTGAAACTTGTCGCTGTTCTCCTAGAGACAAATCAGGAGAGACAGTAACGTTCTTCCATGATTCACTGGAATGAAGTGGGATCATTGGAAGAGGAAGATTTACATCTGAAAAACTTGTTTCCTCATCCTGTATCACGGACAGTGATGAGTAATGACCATGTTGTACTGGAGAATTGTCCGTTGCTTGGAAAATGGGTTGCAAATAATCCGGACGTTCATGGAATTCAGTAAGCATATTGATGTGGAAGGTTTTATGCTTCCCATCAATATCGACAATATAGTCGACATCGGAAATTTTCGATATTATATCGTACGGACCTTTCCAAGAAATAAATAATCTGTTTTCCCTACAAGGTAGTAATACAAATGCTTTGTCACCAGGACAAAGTTGTCGTAAGCATCTCTTCTTATTGGCAAATTGCCTTGCCTTCTGTTTCGCAAATTCAGAAGAAGAAGTTGCTAATTTGCATGCTTCGATAATTTTTTGTCTCAACGCGATGACATATTCGTAGGATGACTTTGTGTCATCGTCAATATTGTCAGATGTTATGAGATCGTGAAGCAACGACATAGGGCCACGCGGACGCGCGCCAAAGACGAGTTCAAAGGGAGAAAATCCCGTATGTTCATTGGGTACCTCTCTGTAAGCGAAGAGGGCCGCAGGTAAAACTCTGTCCCAGTCTTGAGGATGATCCTCAGTTATCTTCCCCAGTAAGTTTTTAAGTGTTCTATTAAGGCGTTCGACCATACCATTAGACATTGGATGGTAGATACTACTTAAAGATCTATCTATCTGCAGAGTAGACATTACTTGAGACATGGTATCTGATATTAGTTGGGTGCCATGGTCTGACAATATCTCTCCGGGGAACCCCAGACGAGAAAATATAAGCCAAAGAGCATCTGCAATATCAGCAATAGTAATGCTCTTCAGAGGAATAGCCTCTGGCCAACGTGTGCACATATCAACACACGTCAAGATAAACTGATGTCCTCTGGCAGACTTGATCTTAAATGGACCAATAATGTCTATGGCCATTTTTTGAAACGGCCGAATAGGAATGTCCGCCGCCTGAATGGGTGCAGCATGCCGTGGACCTTTGGATTTAACTTCCTGACATACTTTACAAGATCGACAATAAATCCGTATGTCCTTGTTTACCAATGGCCAAAAGAAAGCCGCAAGGACTCTTGACTTAGTACGGGAAAAACCCATGTGTCCAGCACACTGAGAGTCGTGAGCGTGCTGCAAAATTTTAACTCTCAAATTCTTGGGAACCAGGATTTGAGAATGACTTGACGTAATGGAGTCTTGAACCATACGTACAAGTACGCCATTCTTCTTTGTAATCCACGATTTACGACTTGTGTCTTTATTCGGATCACCTTTAGTTGCAAGAATGAAGAATTTCTTCAGAGTGGGATCATCTTCTTGCTGTTTTATAAACGAGTCACGAGAAATTACCAAGGGATTATCTTGGTTATGCACTTCATTATCTTCAGTAGATGAAGTTTGAGGCATATTAAGAGCCTGAGCTCTAGTGACTACAGCGTTAGCAATCTGCATGTTTTGCCTTTCCCACGTGGAAATTTTTTGCGGAGTGCATTCCTTGACTCCATGAATGCGACCGATGATGAGGTCAGCGATCGGATTCGGAAGAAGACATGCGTGTACATCTCCTGTAAAGAAAGGAGTAGCAATCCTAATGATAGCAGTAGAGTATTTCTCTAATGTGCCGCCAAATGTTACACATTTGACTACTTGTCCAGTGGCACGGGAAGGATCTACGAGTGACTGCCTAACACCAATTGTGGTGCATCCAGAATCAAATAGCACAGAGACTGGATTGTTATTCACTAAACCCTTATGTAAGACAAGAGAACCTCTTCCATCATGCGCGACTGATGCTGGAAGAGCAGGAAGAGGATGGCCACAGCTTAAAGTAGACACTGTGGTTGGCTCAAATAACGTTTTGCATTGGGGGCACTGAGATGCTCTCCCAAAATCAAAAGCGGCACATGCCATATTACTAGCATCATTATTATCTTTACTCTGTTTATAGGCTTCATGGGACTCTTGTTGTGCAGAGTTTGCCTGAAAATGTGGTTTATGTCTTTTGTTTTGAGATCTACCTCGGTTATTATCACCTCTGTAGTTATTGTTACCTCTATTGTAACCCCTATTTGGGTTTGAGTCATAGTTCCCTTGGTTACCATTATCATATTCATTATAATGAGTATCTCTGTAATTATGATCTTGTTGACTCCAAGACGGATAACCCTGATAGTTTCTATAATTACTTCCTCTACGGAAATTCCTATAATTATGACCACCCCTGTGTCGAGAGCTATCAGGTCGTCTCCAGTTCTTTGAAGAAGAACCCTGAAATGATTGGTTACCTTGGTTTTGATAACTATTATGGTTACCTTTTTTATCAAATCTGTTTTGAGGTCCCTGAAATCTGTGTGAATAATTGGGATTGTATGGTGTTGCTGAAGCAACTGGCATACTCTCCTTAATCTTAGTGTTGCCAAAAGTCACGTCGGGGTGTGCAGTGACATATTGGGAACAATATTCTTCCATTTCTTTTAGAGATTTAGGTTTACGCTCATGTATAAATTCAAGGAAAGGTTTGTTCACACATGACATAATCTTATCTCTGAGCAACAAATCCATAAGTCCTTCATACGTTTTTTCTGTTTTGGAAAGCTCAATCCAACGATCAACTGTGGACGTGCCTTTGCAGTGAATTCTGAGAATTCTACACCCGTCTCAGGTACCATCGTTTTAAATAAAAGGCGATAGCCTTCCTCACTTAGCTGATATTTTTTTATCAAAGCCGCCCTAATGACATCATAATTATCCTTATCTGCTTCTCCTACAAGGCATAATCTAGTCAAAGATTCACCTTTCAAGTTTTCTGATAATTGATTAGCGTATTGTGATTTATCCACATTATGTGTACGACAAGAACGTTCAAATCTATCCAGCCAGAATGTAATATCGTCACTGGACTGATTGAACGGTGGAACCTTAACCTTGTAAGTAGAAGGTTTATCATTACCACTAGATGCCTGATTAACATTACTCATACTTGTCAATCTTAATTTCTCCAACTCAAATTCATGTTCTCTTATTGCTTTTTTTTTCTTCAGCCTCTCTGTCTAATCTTTTTTGTTCAGCTTCCCTGTCTAATCTTTTTTGTTCAGCTTCCCTGTCTAATCTTTTTTGTTCAGCTTCACTGTCTAATCTTTTTTGTTCAGCTTCACTGTCTAATCTTTTTTGTTCAGCTTCCCTGTCTAATCTTTTTTGTTCAGCTTCACTGTCTAATCTTTTTTGTTCAGCCGCAGCTTCTCTTTCCAATTTTTTTTGTTCAGCTTCAAATCTCCTTTCCTCTACCTGCATCTGCAATTTCTTTTGTTCAGCAGCAACCTCAGCTTCTCTTTCTAATCTTTTCTCTTCCGCCATAGCTCTTCTCTCTTCTGCAGCTAATGCTTTGTCATATTGAGCAACTGCCCATTGTTCTAATTGTTGACCAGTCTTATCAAGGGCTTTCCCTTGTGTAATGAAGTATTCTAATGTAGCCATGATGTCTAACAATAATACTAATCACCTGAATCAATAATAATACCACAAGTTCTCAATGACTTGATTAATCAGTATACTATCCCAATATCTGTGGGTCACAAGCCTTTAATAAGGTCTTGTATAATAGTAATAATAATCAGGTACTTGTTTATACCATAATCCAAGTGCAGTGCACAGGCAATTGTGTCTTATGAAATATACCTATATAAAACATATGTCAACCAACAGAATACATAAAGTACAAATAGGACTGACAATACAAGAACGTTTGCAGAAATCAAAATAAATCAAATAGGGAAATCAATGAAAATAATCACTGAATCTGCAAAGAATAACACCACAAATGACGTCACAATATGAATATAAATTGTGAATAGAACTGAAAGATAGAAAAGGTTAGACCAACAAATTACAAACAAATCAAAACAAAACTAAAGAACAAAGAAATATTACAAAAATAACAATAATTACAGACTTCACAGCTAACACAAAAGCAACAGTTGTCGCAGCAAATTTTCAATCAAGAAAATTGCACCTATAGAAAGCGCCCACAACGGACCCTCTATGACGTGGGATATTCTGTTGTGAGGACGCCGCCCAACCTTAAACACAACCCGCTGACATAGAAACTAACATACTATACAAACAAATAACATGTAAACATAAATATATATAAATTATGTGTATGATAGTATGTGTTGCAAAATAGGCTCAGTCTTACAGTAATGGCAAAGTTATTTTTATGAAAATAAACAAACTGCCACTTTATTCAATTAAACATTCTGGCCTTAAATATTAAAGTTCATATATGGAAAACAAGAAGATCCATCGATGAAAATAGGACTTCTTAGTTCACTCATACTGTCTTCCTGTTAACATTGAGAAGAATTGATCCAACTGTTCTGTGAAACTCTATAATGTCTAATGTAAAAAATGTCAACAACGCTGACCTACATACTGCATTCACCTGACAGGTCACGTGACGAAGTGTTGACAAAGAGCAAACCAATACTGCAAGTGTGTCGTATCAGCCACAGGAAACGGTCTGGTATCGGTAATCTGTTGACTTCTGAACTTCTGCGAGGTCAAACCCAGAAAGCTGGTCCACCAGTTGATAAGTTTGATAAAGTTGGATTTTTATTCCCGTTAATGATATCCACCAAAAGATAGATATAAGTGGATGGAAGCAGACATCATCATCATCATCAGTTGATAAGATCTCCATGGTGTTGTTTGCTCCACTGTAGTGTATGGAATGTCAACTTGACCTACGCAGTGGTGTGTAGACATGGATTGAGTGTATAATGTGCGAATGATGATAAAGGTTCGTGGTGTTGACAAAAAATGTTCTTTTCTCACACTCATGTATGGCTGGAAGTCATCGACACCAACGACTGTGTACCTTTTCTAAAGTTTAATTGGACGTACACACTCGACAGCACAGATAGTGACAAATCACAGGTTGCCATAATACATCATAGTACAGTGGATAAATGGTTTTGCAATGTTACATGGGCACTCATGTAGAATAAGTGTATAATGGACTGTCAGTAGCCAAGCACTCAGTATCGCCCATACATATATCATCTGACTTCACTGACTGAGCACGTCAGCTTATAAACAATATTTCAGATGACTTCTAAACCTAATCTCGTCTAGCGACGATTCTTCAACATAATGTTCAGCACATATTTTTTCCATATAATAATATTGAACCGCTAGCAATGGGTTCTCATGTGTAGCAGTGATCTCTGGACTGATCAAGCGATAATACGGGCATCCCTTTTCTCTTCTTGAAAGTCACTACATGTTTTGGTTCCAAGATGGCTTCACTCGTGAGCTGTCACTCACGTTTGGATACAGATAATGAATCTGTCCTAAAGTTAGTCATTCATAAAACATTTCATTGCTCTGTAGATTTGATCATGAACGATTGACTGCAATCTACAGGATATAGTGCTGCTAGGAATCGAAGTCGTTTTCATCGAGTCAAATATATTCTCTTAGACATTCAAATCGTAACTATCGAAAATGGTGGCTTCGATCGAGAGTTCATAAGAGTATCTTTGATTACCTTGGTATAGGAAATATGAAACTGCCATTCCTTGGCAATACGACTAAACACTGGGGTAAAGCATACACGATAGGTTTAGACGACTATCACCTTCCCCACAAATACTGAGATCACTTTTTCCCCGGCGACAGGCCGACATGGGAAAACACACAGTCCCTATCAGGACGAAGCCAAATCACACCACACTCTAGCGACACATCCGCCGAATAGCCTTCGACCTCTCTAGAGACAACAGAACATATAGTTCGACTTAGATATGTAAAGATATACAGATATAAGACAGACTCGTCCTACTCAGACAAACAATACACATAAATTCAGGCCATAGATATTCTGAAGCAAGAACAATCTATTATTACCCAAACAACGAATAAATCGCAGTAAAATGGATTTATCCGCGGAGTTTGATCGAAAGAGCCGACACAACTTTCAAGGGAAGTAACACAATAATGACTTTCCCTTAAGCACTATTTTGCTTTCAAAATATTTGCGAAGATAACAAGAATACCAATGTATAATATTGTAAGATATCAAAGACTGCACGTAACATCAAGCTGTAGGTTTGTCGTGTAAAATGTAAGTTATATTGAGTACATATATGTAAATTATTTGATATGTGTTCTTTCTTTTATATAGTGTAACTGTGGTACCCAACTTGCCAGCGTTTAGTAGCATGAGAGACATATTTGTGAGAAGCATAGACATTTCCTATCTTTAACCACGTGGGTTTTTTTGTTTCAAATAACACTGGTCTGACAGTGCATATGCCATCAGAGAGAGACAGTAATAGCAATCCCACTAACGGTTTCTAAAGACTAGAAATATATATTGGGCTTTTGAGCCAGTTCATATTGCTCCACAAATTTAAATGTACATGCTGCCTGGCGGCGAGAATATTACAAGAATAACATTAACATTCCGACAGAGATTGTGACTAGTATTGTGGTGACCAAATATAGTACCTGCCTGAAAGAAGACACCGATCTGACATTCCTTAAATCCTAGAATCCAAAGCTAATGACATTGTGCTCTGCTAACTTTCGTGCCTGGACAAATTTTATGTGACTTAATCAGACATTCGAAAAAAATTAGAACACCCAAGGAATCGTTTCCCTGAGACAGAGAGTTCAGTACGTCTTTTGGAACTGGGGGTTTCTTGGTCGATGACTGCATTTTCGGGTCTGTGTGAAGGTCCTAGAATTATTATGTTCCCAGAGGCAGCGAGCAAAGTTGTGAGTATATATGTGTGAGCAAGGCCATGGCTGAATGAATGAGAGTACACCGGTCAGAGTGTTATTTTACCGGTGTATTATTGTCACCCATTTGCTATCTTAAATTTTTAAATCTGCAGAATTTGTTATAAATGCTAGAGTTTCTTTTTCTTAGGCTAAATCAGATTATCCAACTCTGTTCATACATTTACGAGAAAGATAGAAACCTCTTAGACTCAACCCTATGTATCTATAACTCTTTGGGCCATCATCTGTTCTCTTAACGGGGCTGTGGGCTAAACCTAGAGTAAGATTCTAACGGGCTATCATCCTTGTAGCATTTTTTTTTTCTTAAATTTTATGACTATTTGTATATGTTTCTCCTTGATGTATTTCTTTGGTGTTGTGAGAAGATTTTTTTTGATGATAATAATAAAAATCTCTCTTGAACTAATCAGTGCGTTGGTCAGCTCGTTCTAAAAATATATATATATATCCATTGTTATAGATTTCCCACGTCTGTGTGTTTAACTGTCGTCACGTGTATGTGCGTGCCCGTGATTAGATAGAAATATATGTAATATATATATCTGTGTTTAGACTGTCTGACTACTTTAGATCTGTCGTAGAAGATAGGTGAGAGAGAGAGAAGATTTTCCGCTCTCAGAGACAGCATCTATCACTATTCTACCACCTCACTCGTGGAAGTCTATGTTTTTTTATTTCCATCTCTCACCCCTTCCTATGAAATGAGTAAAGGTGTATAGACAACAAAGGTAGGGTCAAGCTGTATAAGTTCCCAGAGAAGATGGTAATGTAGTACTCTAATTGCTACCTCTCCAGATCCTCCTCTGTTAATATGGTCTCACATCACGAATTCTAAATAATTCTGACCATACTGCGCGCCATACATTGTAGAAAGATAAGATACACTAACCATTGAAAACGCTTTCTTGGTCCTGTGTTTACTACCGCTGGGAAAATAAAGATGGCAAGGCCCAATCTGTGTAACTTGATTAACTTCGGAATTTTACTACAGCATTTTAGAAGAAGTACCACTTGAAAGAGGGTACCAACACAATATTAGGGATGTTACTCTACCCGTAAGTAATAATACTTTTACTAATACTAATATAGGATGGGAGAAATCTTGGGTTGAATGCATTCGAAGCTTCAAGTTGTCCTAAATTTAGCAGTTTAAACTATGCATAACGTAAAATGCAATTTTGGAACTAAAAGATTATTACATAGATATATAAAGCCTAATTCCAGGTATAATTTAAGCTTTGGGGGAATAAAATCGCACCAGGAATAACGGAGATAATTAAAAAAGTAGTTTTCCTACATTGAACGATAGGCAAAAAGGTACCCATGTTTTCTGATCGTGATTACATTCCTCGGGGTTTCCATCTCGTACGTCCGATGTCACACTATAAATAGACTTGCCTAACAAACTCGGGTCAGTCACTATTATTTGAATGCAGAGAGCGGCAAAAAAGAAGCATATGTTAATGCAAGTGTTTGCCTTCTGTACCTGTTAGCAGACCTTAATCAACCATTGAGGGCTCGTCTGTGTGTGCCTGAGGGTAAGAACGAATCTATATATATATGTATATATTTATGTATAATTATATTGATTAATCGATCTGTGCGATTGTGATGAATTTACCATGATACAACGTTAAAATATCTCCACATTTAACGATAAAATGTAGGGTTAAAAATAATGCGTAAGATACTAGGAGACATGCTCGCCCATGCCAGCCTTTCCCACCGCCATTTAAAACTAACGAGTTAGACGTGCAGACGAAACGGTTACCCTTTGTAGACGGGAGAGAAACGGAGGACACTAAAAGGAAAAATATGACTGAACACGTGTTTGAAGATCGCAAGGCTAAAAGACGCAATTGGTAGTAAAAGAAAAAAGAAAAAAATTCACGTCACTAGTTGACAGAGGGTAAGGAAATGGACAAAAAACGACTTTAGCTCGTGTCAGAAACAGTCATTTCTTGGACTTTTACGATACTTGATTGTTATTTGAATTCAGCGGCAAAAGCCGTGGAGAAGGTTCTCGAACATATTTCAAAAAAAACAACTAACCTTGAAAAAGTAACTTTTTCTTAATAATAATGTTAGGAATATAAAACCTAGCTAGTTTGATAGCTCGTCTTGAGCAGAGAAATAATATACTTTAAATTATACAGACGGATAGATAATAATGAAGATATTGACAAAAGACTGTGTTGTTCATATCAGACGAGCGACTGCACTGTTAAAAAATGTCACTATAGTTTCAAAATTTGCGGCCTTGAGACTCAAGTGCTAAAATCGAGCTGTAATTAAAGAGAGGGGAAATGGTGGAGAATTGTGGCTAAAAATAACTTCGGAGGCAGAAGTGTGTAGGGTACTGCATGGAGTGGTCCAAGAACCAAGCGTGTTTTTTGTATGAAAAACAAGTAGAGACAGACGGACCAACAGACAGTAATACATACTTGACTGAGAGCTGACTGAAATTTGACTTTTGGTTGTAGATTTGAAAGTTACGGGGGGGAGTCGGTGATTGGATGAATGAAGTCATATTGGCAGGACAGAGATGCGCATTTTTGCCATTCGTTACAAAACTGTCCAGAGACACAGTGGTGTAGTACCTGTGGTGTTGTTTCCAGAAGATAATACATAATTTTTAGTGGGACGCCATCAGATACACAGCAGCTCAGCTGAGTTTTGCTAGCATTTAACTGTGTTCTCAATTCTGAATTCTGGTAAGAATGAAAGCAATTCTTTTGTACATTTTAATATTTCGAGTGATTGATACTGCCATATCATATAAAATGATTACGACAAGTAAGTGCTCGCTCTAGATCCCCAGCCCAAGTTCAGGGTCTAGAGACAAACAAACTATATGGACGCCTACTAAAACTAGGGAAGGCGGATCTATTGTGAGATAAGTGGAACATATCACCTATCCTATTGAATAGAAGGAAACTATTGAACATATCTCAGATGCAAGGTAGTCTTGGGGAACTAGTACTATATGAAAACAACTAGGTAAGATGTACTGTGTGGTCAGAGAGATCTGACCCAGTCTGTGTGGTGTTGTTGTGTAGTGTTGTGTGCAGAAGTGGCCCAGTTGGTAGAGTTCTGACACATGCCACAAAACTTTTATTTCAGAATTGTGAGTTTCTGTTTGGCACCGAAGAGGTGCCGAATGCTGTTGTAATATACACAAGCGTGGACCAGTGCAGTCTAACATTGTGTCAGAGCAGCCGTATATTATCCCCCAGCACGGAGAGGAGGGGCCACCAGACTCTTGTACAAGATCGACGCAGTCGAGATAAGTGAGATCTGGCCTGCTGGAAGTTCACCAACTGATTTACCAACGAATTTATCAACTAATTTATCAACTAATTCACCATCAAATAAAGACATACCATTGTGGGAAAATAAACCATGTATTCATCCCATAAGTCAATGGACAATGTTTGGTAGTCATAGACTGGGCGTGATGATACCAACCCAACAGTACATTCAGTAATAGTCTCCTGGGACAATCTAATATAATTAATATTAACTAGACTTATAACATACCTTTGTAATCACATTCCATTTTATTATGTCATATATTATGCATTCCATTTATAACTCCATAATATTTCATATGTTCTGACCAACAAACGTTTGGATCAGAACAAATAAATTTACCAAAAGATTTAATATTTAAAACTAAAACAGCCTGAGTTAGTTCAGTGTGTTATAAATATTAGTATTATTATTAGACTTATTAAATATCTGTGTGTGTGTGTGGGTAATCTACTACAACACATTACATTTCAGTACCCTAGACTTTTAACGTAGCTACATTCATTAGTGAAAAAAAAAATATGTTTGAGGTCGTAAGTGGTAGTAAGAAGGGCCTTCTGTAATTCACATCAACATTTATCTCAGGAGCCTTCACAGCTGACCTCATTCATTACACTAGGTAACATCTCAACCATACAATACCATCAAATCCACTACAATATTGGGGTCTTGTCCAGGGATAATTAGATAATCATAAATATTAGAATCTCCTAGTGGGAGAACTAAACTAGTAGGGACAAATTGTAAAAATTTAAAAGTGTCCCTTAAAATAAAAATGGAAAATCAAAGTTGGTGAATCTTCACAGCCAGTTAGTTAATTAATTAATTAATTAGAATTACCTGTCATTTGATAATTAGAATTACCTGTCAGGAGGTTAGCTCAAATATGTTCGAGCATCTTCTGTAATGCGTTTGCCGCTGAATTCAAATAAAAGGACTAAGTATCGTAAAAGCGTCCAAGAAATGACTGTTGCGTATAATAGCTAAGGTCCCTTTTGTCCATTTCTTTACCTTGTGTCAACTTGGGGACGTGAATTTTTTTCCTTTCCCCACCAATTGCGTCTTTTTAGCCTTGCTAGTTTCAAGCACGTGTTCAGTCATATTTTTTCTTTTTGATCTCCGTTCTCATCCAGTCTACAAGGGTAAACGTTTTGCCTTCACGTCTAACAAGTTAATTTCCATGGCGGGTGGTGACCCGCGGCATGGGCGATCATGTCTTCTAGTAGCTTACGCATTATTTTTATCCCTACATTTTATCTTTGGAGATATTTTAACGTTGTATCACGGTTAAATTTATCACACTTGGAAAAACCAGTGCCAACCTCCGACCACCTCCTGACGATCGCCAAAGCTGACGAAGATGATGATAGTGGCAGGGATATTCCACCGCAATCACACGAAATCTTTCAAAAATGTCAGAAGCGGCGACGCTCTTTCAAGCGCGCATGGGAGACATTCCAGAGGAAGGAAACTTGGGAGTAGACTTGAGTAGGAATTGGACAGAGATGGAGGGGGAAGATGAGAGGGAAGAAGACAGACACCCCGAAGCTACGGTTATAGGAAATTTAATTCCATAACGTAGACATGGAGTGCTTCCATATCTTAAAGGGGGGACGTCCTGTCACGTAGGTCTTTTATATCATTAAATTGCCTACATCTTCTTCCTATTCTCTCACCCGCATCCTTTACTTTATTATCTTTCCTTACTTGTTTTTTCCTGTATTTTTCGCATCACTTGTTTGCGAAAAATATTTTCTTCAGTATTCTCAAACTTTACCTTGTGTTTTTTCTCATACTGGGATACGTAATTTTATTACATAGATGTCAGTCAGACGTGAAGTGCGATTTAGTTGCAGTCCATCTCAGACATCGGGCCGACTTGGGTCTGCACCTTCAGATGACACGACACTCCTGCATTAGATTCTCGACGTAAACGCTAGGAGAATGCTAGGAGAGAGCCGACATCCGTCTGCATTTTCACCGGTCAACAACGAGTGCATCGGCCGAACGCTTAAGTAGGAGCGAATATTTACACCTTATAGTCGTAGTTTCAGACGGTTGTCTGAGATTTGCTACTGACACGCGCTTTTCCCGGTCAGTTTGTTACCGCAGGTGCGTAATCGCACTGGTGGCAGTTACGACACGCCTCTAAGTTAAACGTAGCTGTTATGAGAAGGGGGAGAGATCGGGGCGGGGGAGATAGTTCATCCTTTGTCTGGTTTAAAATATTAACCCACGTTTGAAATTATTTTCATTTCACTCAGTAACTTTGCAGTTAGACTAGAACAACCTTCGTTCGATTTCTAAATAATCTCTGTTAATAGAGATGGCCTTTAGTTTGGTCGAAGTGGTTTAAGTTCTTAGTACTTCTGTGTTTGAGGTAAATATTATATATAATAGATCTCTAGTATTTTGTGAAGTGATTTAGTGTTAAAATCGCCGATTTCATTTTAAACTAGTTCTGTGTGCAGAGTGAATATTTTGATAGTTTGTTATTTCTTTAATCGACGAGTTGCAGTGGAAATACAAAATAAATGATATTTTTAGCTTACTAAACAAGTAGCTGAAATGAGTTTAATTTAACTGTTAAATACTCAGTCGAAACTGTTTTAATAACTAACTTATAAATGCTAGATGCGACATCAGTGAATATTGACGGAATACGAAGATATTCCTAATTCCTGATGATTGATTTTTATATAACTTATTTCACGGGAAGTTTTAAATATAAGTCAAGCTGTAGGTTTGTCGTGTAAAATGTAAGTTATATTGAGTACATATATGTAAATTATTTGATATGTGTTCTTTCTTTTATATAGTGTAACTGTGGTACCCAACTTGCCAGCGTTTAGTAGCATGAGAGACATATTTGTGAGAAGCATAGACATTTCCTATCTTTAACCACGTGGGTTTTTTTGTTTCAAATAACACTGGTCTGACAGTGCATATGCCATCAGAGAGAGACAGTAATAGCAATCCCACTAACGGTTTATAAAGACTAGAAATATATATTGGGCTTTTGAGCCAGTTCATATTGCTCCACAAATTTAAATGTACATGCTGCCTGGCGGCGAGAATATTACAAGAATAACATTAACATTCCGACAGAGATTGTGACTAGTATTGTGGTGACCAAATATAGTACCTGCCTGAAAGAAGACACCGATCTGACATTCCTTAAATCCTAGAATCCAAAGCTAATGACATTGTGCTCTGCTAACTTTCGTGCCTGGACAAATTTTATGTGACTTAATCAGACATTCGAAAAAAATTAGAACACCCAAGGAATCGTTTCCCTGAGACAGAGAGTTCAGTACGTCTTTTGGAACTGGGGGTTTCTTGGTCGATGACTGCATTTTCGGGTCTGTGTGAAGGTCCTAGAATTATTATGTTCCCAGAGGCAGCGAGCAAAGTTGTGAGTATATATGTGTGAGCAAGGCCATGGCTGAATGAATGAGAGTACACCGGTCAGAGTGTTATTTTACCGGTGTATTATTGTCACCCATTTGCTATCTTAAATTTTTAAATCTGCAGAATTTGTTATAAATGCTAGAGTTTCTTTTTCTTAGGCTAAATCAGATTATCCAACTCTGTTCATACATTTACGAGAAAGAAAGAAACCTCTTAGACTCAACCCTATGTATCTATAACTCTTTGGGCCATCATCTGTTCTCTTAACGGGGCTGTGGGCTAAACCTAGAGTAAGATTCTAACGGGCTATCATCCTTGTAGCATTTGTTTTTTTCTTAAATTTTATGACTATTTAGATATGTTTCTCCTTGATGTATTTCTTTGGTGTTGTGAGAAGATTTTTTTTTTTTGATGATAATAATAAAAATCTCTCTTGAACTAATCAGTGCGTTGGTCAGCTCGTTCTAAAAAAATATATATATATCCATTGTTATAGATTTCCCACGTCTGTGTGTTTAACTGTCGTCACGTGTATGTGCGTGCCAGTGATTAGATAGAAATATATGTAATATATATATATCTGTGTTTAGACTGTCTGACTACTTTAGATCTGTCGTAGAAGATAGGTGAGAGAGAGAGAAGATTTTCCGCTCTCAGAGACAGCATCTATCACTATTCTACCACCTCACTCGTGGAAGTCTATGTTTTTTTATTTCCATCTCTCACTGTGACTAACACTCATTCCAACCTATTCAGAAGGGACCAACCTAAGTCTTAATACTCCTATCGAAAAATCTACGACAAAGAGTCTGGTCTTATCAGTAATACCCCTTCCTATGAAATGAGTAAAGGTGTATAGACAACAAAGGTAGGGTCAAGCTGTATAAGTTCCCAGAGAAGATGGTAATGTAGTACTCTAATTGCTACCTCTCCAGATCCTCCTCTGTTAATATGGTCTCACATCACGAATTCTAAATAATTCTGACCATACTGCGCGCCATACATTGTAGAAAGATAAGATACACTAACCATTGAAAACGCTTTCTTGGTCCTGTGTTTACTACCGCTGGGAAAATAAAGATGGCAAGGCCCAATCTGTGTAACTTGATTAACTTCGGAATTTTACTACAGCATTTTAGAAGAAGTACCACTTGAAAGAGGGTACCAACACAATATTAGGGATGTTACTCTACCCGTAAGTAATAATACTTTTACTAATACTAATATAGGATGGGAGAAATCTTGGGTTGAATGCATTCGAAGCTTCAAGTTGTCCTAAATTTAGCAGTTTAAACTATGCATAACGTAAAATGCAATTTTGGAACTAAAAGATTATTACATAGATATATAAAGCCTAATTCCAGGTATAATTTAAGCTTTGGGGGAATAAAATCGCACCAGGAATAACGGAGATAATTAAAAAAGTAGTTTTCCTACATTGAACGATAGGCAAAAAGGTACCCATGTTTTCTGATCGTGATTACATTCCTCGGGGTTTCCATCTCGTACGTCCGATGTCACACTATAAATAGACTTGCCTAACAAATTCGGGTCAGTCACTATTATTTGAATACAGAGAGCGGCAAAAAAGAAGCATATGTTAATGCAAGTGTTTGCCTTCTGTACCTGTTAGCAGACCTTAATCAACCATTGAGGGCTCGTCTGTGTGTGCCTGAGGGTAAGAACGAATCTATATATATATGTATATATTTATGTATAATTATATTGATTAATCGATCTGTGCGATTGTGATGAATTTACCATGATACAACGTTAAAATATCTCCAAATTTAACGATAAAATGTAGGGTTAAAAATAATGCGTAAGATACTAGGAGACATGCTCGCCCATGCCAGCCTTTCCCACCGCCATTTAAAACTAACGAGTTAGACGTGCAGACGAAACGGTTACCCTTTGTAGACGGGAGAGAAACGGAGGACACTAAAAGGAAAAATATGACTGAACACGTGTTTGAAGATCGCAAGGCTAAAAGACGCAATTGGTAGTAAAAGAAAAAAGAAAAAAATTCACGTCACTAGCTGACAGAGGGTAAGGAAATGGACAAAAAAAAAACGACTTTAGCTCGTGTCAGAAACAGTCATTTCTTGGACTTTTACGATACTTGATTGTTATTTGAATTCAGCGGCAAAAGCCGTGGAGAAGGTTCTCGAACATATTTTAAAAAAACAACTAACCTTGAAAAAGTAACTTTTTCTTAATAATAATGTTAGGAATATAAATCCTAGCTAGTTTGATAGCTCGTCTTGAGCAGAGAAATAATATACTTTAAATTATACAGACGGATAGATAATAATGAAGATATTGACAAAAGACTGTGTTGTTCATATCAGACGAGCGACTGCACTGTTAAAAAATGTCACTATAGTTTCAAAATTTGCGGCCTTGAGACTCAAGTGCTAAAATCGAGCTGTAATTAAAGAGAGGGGAAATGGTGGAGAATTGTGGCTAAAAATAACTTCGGAGGCAGAAGTGTGTAGGGTACTGCATGGAGTGGTCCAAGAACCAAGCGTGTTTTTTGTATGAAAAACAAGTAGAGACAGACGGACCAACAGACAGTAATACATACTTGACTGAGAGCTGACTGAAATTTGACTTTTGGTTGTAGATTTGAAAGTTAGGGGGGGAGTAGGTGATTGGATGAATGAAATCATATTGGCAGGACAGAGATGCGCATTTTTGCCATTCGTTACAAAACTATCCAGAGACACAGTGGTGTAGTACCTGTGGTGTTGTTTCCAGAAGATAATACATAATTTTTAGTGGGACGCCATCAGATACACAGCAGCTCAGCTGAGTTTTGCTAGCATTTAACTGTGTTCTCAATTCTGAATTCTGGTAAGAATGAAAGCAATTCTTTTGTACATTTTAATATTTCGAGTGATTGATACTGCCATATCATATAAAATGATTACGACAAGTAAGTGTTCGCTCTAGATCCCCAGCCCAAGTTCAGGGTCTAGAGACAAACAAACTATATGGACGCCTACTAAAACTAGGGAAGGCGGATCTATTGTGAGATCAGTGGAACATATCACCTATCCTATTGAATAGAAGGAAACTATTGAACCTATGTCAGATGCAAGGTAGTCTTGGGGAACTAGTACTATATGAAAACAACTAGGTAAGATGTACTGTGTGGTCAGAGAGATCTGACCCAGTCTGTGTGGTGTTGTTGTGTAGTGTTGTGTGCAGAAGTGGCCCAGTTGGTAGAGTTCTGACACATGCCACAAAACTTTTATTTCAGAATTGTGAGTTTCTGTTTGGCACCGAAGAGGTGCCGAATGCTGTTGTAATATACACAAGCGTGGACCAGTGCAGTCTAACATTGTGTCAGAGCAGCCGTATATTATCCCCCAGCACGGAGAGGAGGGACCACCAGACTCTTGTACAAGATCGACGCAGTCGAGATAAGTGAGATCTGGCCTGCTGGAAGTTCACCAACTGATTTACCAACGAATTTATCAACTAATTTATCAACTAATTCACCATCAAATAAAGACATACCATTGTGGGAAAATAAACCATGTATTCATCCCATAAGTCAATGGACAATGTTTGGTAGTCATAGACTGGGCGTGATGATACCACCCCAACAGTACATTCAGTAATAGTCTCCTGGGACAATCTAATATAATTAATATTAACTAGACTTATAACATACTTTTGTAATCACATTCCATTTTATTATGTCATATAATTATGCATTCCATTTATAACTCCATAATATTTCATATGTTCTGACCAACAAACGTTTGGATCAGAACAAATAAATTTACCAAAAGATTTAATATTTAAAACTAAAACAGCCTGAGTTAGTTCAGTGTGTTATAAATATTAGTATTATTATTAGACTTATTAAATATCTGTGTGTGTGTGGGTAATCTACTACAACACATTACATTTCAGTACCCTAGACTTTTAACGTAGCTACATTCATTAGTGAAAAAAAAATATGTTTGAGGTCGTAAGTGGTAGTAAGAAGGGCCTTCTGTAATTCGCATCAACATTTATCTCAGGAGCCTTCATAGCTGACCTCATTCATTGCACTAGGTAACATCTCAACCATACAATACCATCAAATCCACTACAGCGATAACACGTGTATAGATGTGTTAGGAAAGGACTGTGTGTACTGGTAAAACTTACAGACTCATGTGTAATTCTAGAGGCAAAGCCTGCCTTCGGAAATATTTAAAAATATTGAGAATGATGGCCAAGTGTGTAAATGAGTTTAGAAATGTATTTAAAGAAGTTTTTCTTGAATGGAATGAGACACCTACCAGGAACATAAGGAAGGATGAAAGGGATTGAAGTACTGTATAATTTGACCTATTACTTAGTAGTTTTATTTGCGACCAAATTATTGTAGGGAGGCGAATCATGGGAAACGAATGATAATTAAGAAGGTAGAAGAAAATTATGATCACATTGAACTAAAATGATTGTTGCTACTATACTATACCTTGTGCATCTGCTAGCACGCTAGTCTGAAACTGTCTATCATCCCCATCTGTGACATAGAGGGATATTGATAGGCAAATACAGGGATTGCGTGTGACTTTGTTTCAGGTTTAATCCTTTAACCTAAAGCCTACAACAAATAAGAAGAGGCTTCTCTTAATGAAGTTGCAACGTATGCAGTGCCAGTCTATGGTAGAGGGCCAGCCATATCGTGTGTAACAGTTATAAGGTTTTCATCTGAAGATTCTCTCCAGCATCAGAGGGAGCCATCTGCAGTGACTCAGTTAAGTTGCTCCAAAGGCAACTGTGTAGTGTATGCCTGTTCACCATTTGTCCACAAAATGATAGACATCTTAACACAAGTGAAAGACATTTTGTGAACTGTTCTTATTTATTTACTGTTGTAAAATATTTGATTTAAAAAAAAACTTTTCAAACAGAAAAGAATACATGTATAAATAAATTGTAAATATTTACCAGCAGACTTTCTTAAATTCTTTAAGTTAAGTTTGTATTCAATGTTGGTAAATTTTAATTAATTAATTACCCCTAGCAGAGTCAATAAAACTAATAACAACCATATTAACAGAGGAGGATCTGGAGAGATAGCAATTAGGGACTCAGAGTACTACATTACCATCTTCTCTGGGAATTTATACAGCTTGACCCTACCTTTGTTGTCTATACACCTTTACTCTTTTCAGAGGAAGGGGTATTACTGATAAGACCAGACTCTTATCTGGCACTATCCTGGTATCAGCTGATACACCTTTATATCCAGGATACCTTATTACATTCTATAACATCTGAACCTCTCGCGACAAACATGTCTTTGAAGTTCAAGCTCTTTCAGCCTCAATTCATGTTCCCTTTGCAATCTCTTTTCCTTTCTATCAGCCTCCATTTGCAATCTCTTTGCTTCAGCCTCCATTTGCAATCTCTTTGCTTCAGCCTCCATTTGCAATCTCTTTGCTTCAGCCTCCATTTGCAATCTCTTTGCTTCAGCCTCCCTTTCAGCAACTTGCCTTCTCTCTTCCTTATCAGCTTCTAGTTTCTTAGCCTCCCTATCAGCTTCTATCTGTAATCTCCTTTCTGTGTCCAACCTATCTTCCCTCTCTATAAATTTATCACATTCAATAGTAACATATTTAATCAGTTCCTCCCCACTCAACCCAAACTCCTTTGCCGCCTGCACTGTAGCAGATCTAAATTTTGCCAAGTCTGCCATTCTCACGCACTCTTATCAATATACTAATTACAAACTTAATTAATATATATATATATATATATATATATATATATGTATATAGAGATAGATATATATAGATATATATATATATATATATATATATATATATATATAATACAATTAATTAAAAACCACTGTCAGCGTATTCAGTCACCAAACTTTTGTTATGTACTCAATGGTGCTACAAATTGCCTTATTTAGCTTTTGTTTTCACTTAAATTTATTTTATTTATTAAATTTTACTACTACTACTAACTGTAAGACTGAATGTCTCAAAGAAAAGACCACAGGGTAGTAAGAGAAATACTGGACTAAGACACCAGTGTCACGAAAGGGTTGTTGATGTTATTGAAATCTAAAGTTATCCTGGACCAAAAGATGTATTCAGATGATACCAGGATAGTGCCAGATAAGAGTCTGGTCTTACAAGAAATACCCCTTTTTCTGAAAAGAATCAGGGTGTATTGACATCAAAAGTAGAATCCAGCTGTATAAACCTCCAGGTGTGATGAGAGTGGATGTCCTGAAAGTCTATTTGCTCCCTTTCACGATTCTCCTCTGATATTATGTGTTATATTTATTTTCTATTATGGCTAATTATGCTAGGGGTACTAATTATGGTCTATCTATATATAATATGTTTCAACAAAACGTGGAACTCAGTTTAAATAATTTTAGCAAGTCTGATGGTACATATTTACAATTTATTTAACCTATACCGTTTCTCTTTTCTGTTAGGTAACTTATAATGAATCAAATGTATTTACATAATGAAATAAATAAGCATGGAATATCAATTATCAAAATGAATCAATATGATGAATTTCACCTTTTAATTAACCATTATCTAATACATATATGTTTTGTCACTCTTACTGGACTGTGAAGTCGTGATTATCATATTTATGTCCACAAGGATTCATCATGCACTGTAGTTTTATCTTTTTATTGTATATATTAGAGGTAGAGTCTGAATAGGCTGACCAGTGGCTTGGTTCTGCCACTTATCGTCTATGTAGAAATCAATTACACTCCAGCCATGGACTAACACGTCTGTGAATTGCCAGGCAGTAGACACTGGGTATCTGGCTCCAATGACTTTAAGAGCACTTGCACCTCAGAGTTCAACAGAGATAGATGATTCATGCACTTCTGGTAGTTTGCAGGATAAAACCCTCAGGCAATACACACAAGCTGTAACAGGCTGTTAATGGGTTTCTAGGCCTGCTAGGCAGATGCGGTGGCAAAGTTATATGACTTTTACACTTTTACCGCTCTCTTCTGTTCAGTTGTATTGTTTAAATTTTGTGGCCTCAATTTAGCAAAGGGCAAGGTCTTATATACTAGCACATCCGCCGTATCGGATGGCATGGGGCAAAAAGGGTGTTAAAAATCTCAAAATGAGGCATAATTTTGCCTTCTGTTCAATTAGCAACATTTTTAATATCAAGTATCTTTCTTATTTATGAGGCGATTTTGGTCATCTAAAGCTTGAATTATTCTATGAATTATTCTGTATTGATCTATCTACTAATTGGTTAGTTTGCAAAATGCATTTTAATATATGCATGCTTTAACTAGCTAGATTGGGACTAACCTGATGTAACGAAGCCCTTTCTCTCCATATTTCTATCTTACTAAAATACCATTCGAGAAAGTTTTTACACATACCTCAAGCGTAACATTCCCGTTGTTGAATTATATAATCCTTTCCGGTGATACTTCTTTATTCTTTATGAAATTAAATAGCTTCGTACTATAAGTTGCACACAATGGGCCTCCATGTTAAGCATAAAATGTTTCATTATACACACCAAGAATGACGCGTTTCCATTGGCTAGTGTATCAGAGAGTTCTCAACATATGGCGTGCGGTATGGTCAGATTTACTCCTAAGTATACAGAAAACCGTGTTGTGAGACAGACTAAATCACGACAAACAGCCATACAAAACAGCCATACTGACGACATTTTTCGTTAGGATAAACGCGTTTTATGACCTTGAAGTCCGATATCGTCTTAGTGCTAAGAGCACATTATCTCAGTCGTCGGCAAAGTAGTAACCCTTTATTGTGTGTAAACGTTTAAACTAATAAGGAGGGGAAACCCGAGGCCTGTCATTTCTGTTGTTTTTCTGTTGTCTGGTCTTTTACTTCTTTATTTCTCACTGACTACCTGAAACATACCTTTCTGTATCTTTTACAGGCTTTTTTTTTAACTTACAACGTATGTCACCTTCAAATCTTGCAATCGATTTTTCTATCACTTCCAGATGAGCAATAGCTTTGAAACTTGGCATAGTTGTGTATTCCCCATGACAATATACTAATCAGTCGTAAAAATTTTAAAATGAATAACGTTAAAATTAATATTAATTTTGTTTGTTTGTATTGTTTCATCAGTGAAATGGGCGATAACTGCAAATAATCTAGGTGTATTCTTTCCAATAAGATTGTCTTTCTTGAGAGAAATAATGAAACTTCTCCTCCCTCCCCCTCCACACACACACACACACACTATCGCACGCGCGTGCACAGACATACACACAACTGACAACTACATTTAAAAAAAATGTAATTTACAACTCTTATCAAAATTTAAAATAAAAAAAAAATATATTAACTTTCCGTGTAATATACTGAACAATGAAATACACCTCCTGTGCTCTGGACTCGTTTATCGAAAACTGATAATGTCATTAAGCGGATCGATTACATTTGACTTAAATGTACAAAAAAAACACACTAAAAAGAAGAAAATTACAAAATTAAAAAAAAATATTTTAAACACAGGCTTTTAATGCACTAAAAAGCCACAAATAATTTTTCACGGATTTATAGCTTGCAGTAAAAAAATGTAACATCAAATTGGCAAAAAGCCTGGGGTGCTGATTCTACATGAAATTAACTTCTGCTTTATACTTCATTAGACACTTATGGATAAAATATATGATAAGCGCTTAAGCGCCCCACACTTTTTGTCAATTTGATGTTACATTTTTTTACTCCAAGCTATAAACTCCGTGAACAATTATTTGTGGCGTTTAAGTGCAATAAAAGCGTGTGTTTAAAATATTTTTATTTTTTTTATTTATTTATTAATTGTGTCGAAGTTTGATTCTGATGTTATCCGACTGGGGCCGACTTCAATGACGAGCCAATGGGGCCACTGGCACGGGTCGTTAAGGTTTGGGGTCAGAAAAAAAAACTGTGTCACAGAAAAATTAAATATATAGAATCAATCTTATGTGAGAACTGTTTTTTTTTTTTTTTTTTTTTTTGGTGTCCTGTGTTTTGGCTCTTGGCACAGTTGTCATTAAAAAAAAAAAAAAACTTTCGTTAAGTAGGACAACATTGGTGTTGGGTATCGCGACAGGTTGAACATTTTATATCATTATTAATTAACGTTGACAAAACCTAAAGACCTTTTAGATGTGGTTATGCGCCCTAAAATAACTGACTAGGTTGAGCCTTGCCAATACGAAGCAAAATTTTATTTTAAAAATAAAAAAATAATTTATGATTATTATTATTACTACTTCTATTACTTTTATTATTATTACCATTACTACAACTACTATTGTTATTATTATTTTAATTACTACTACTACTACTATAATAGTACTACTATTATTATTACTGTTTCTACTATTATTGTTATTATTATTTCGATTACGACTACTACTACTATTATTATTATTACTGCTACTACTATTATTATTATGATTACTACTACTACTATTATTATTATTACTGCTACTACTTATATATATATATATATATATATATATATATATATATATATATATATATATATATATATATATATATATATATATATATATATATATATATATATATATATATATATAAAATGATTACTAATACACGAAGAGCAATATGAGGAGGCTTTCTGTAGCGTGTGATGACTTTGGTCTTACTATCAATACGAAGAAATCTGAAGTAATGTTGCAACCTGCTCCTGGGAAACATTACTGCGAACCAAATATCACAGTAAAGAAACAACGTCTCCAAGTGGTGGACAGCTTCGCTTATCTTGGCAGTACCCTTACCAAAGATGCGAATATCGACTCCGAGGTCAACAACAGAATTGCCAAGGCAAGTGCGGCTTTCGGAAGACTAAGAGTAAATGTCTGGGATCGACAAGGAATTAGTGCCGCCACCAAGATAAAAGTATATCATGCAATAGTGCTCACTACCCTCCTACATGTCCGTGAAACATGGGCAGTGTGTATCAGACATGCCAAGAAGCTTAATCATTTCTACATGAGCTGTCTTCGCAGGATTCTCAGGATCAAGTGGCACGTTAGAGTATCTAATTCTGAGGTCCTCAACAGAACACATATCTCAAGCATCTACACTTTGCTGCATAGGGCCCAAATTAGATGGGCCGGACATGTTGTTCGCATGCTTGAAAAACGCCCCCCCCCCCCCCCCCCCCCCCCCCCCCCCCCCCCCCCCCAGCCCCCCCCCCCCCCCGCCCCCCCCCTCCCAAAGCAGTTGATGTACAGCGAACTCTCCCATTGGTAAGCGAACAGTAGGGGGACAAAAGAAACGCTTCAAAGTCACACTGAAAGCATCGTTGAGCAGGTTCAAAATTCATGTCTCCTCCTGGGAGACTATCGCACAGGATCGCTCTGCCTGGCGGACAAACATTACTCAAGGCGCTCGCATTGCAGAACACAATTTAGCTGATGAGGCAGAAGGCAAATGTGCTGCAAGAAAGGTCAGAATGCACAGGAACACTACTATCGACTCTAACCATGTGTGCCCCGTATGTAGCAGCGCCTGTAGGGCCAAAATAGGACTAATTAGCCACATGAGATCATGGCACAGATGTGTCACAACTCAAGTCTGAAGCTGTCGCCATCTTCGCTTGCGATGGGCAACTATTATTATTATTATTATTATGATTACTCATACTATTTTTATTACTGCAACTCATTTTATTGTTATTATTATATGATTAGTACTACTACTATTATTATTATTATGTTGATTAGTACTACTACTACTATTATTTTTATTACTGCCACTACCACTAATGTTATTATTATGTTGATTACTACTATTATTATTATTATTACTTCTTCTTCTTCTTCTTCCATCCTTAGCCATCAACCGGCAAAGCAGTATGTGGCCAGTACGCCTAGTGGCGTCTTAGGGCAACAACAAATTGATCAATCTATCGCTGTTTCCACCACGCCTAGTGGCGTCTTTGTGGAACAAAAACAGACCAAACAATCTATCATTGTTTCCGTAATCAGATTAGTTGGCAAGCAGGTGATCAGCCCACTGTGCGAAGTTTTTACGGGATGGGGTTAACAGCCCCATGCCCATACCCTCCTTAGTCGCCTTTTACGACATGCGTGGTAGGGTGCAGTGTTACTATTCTTTGCTCCCCTTTATTATTATTACTGCCACTACTATTTTTGTTATTATTATTATGATTAGTGCTATTATTATTATTACTGCTATTACTACTATTGCTATTATTATTACTATGGTTATTATTATTATTTGTAGTTTCCCCCGTCTTTAGTTTTTGTTCATTGACTGTATAAATACCATCATTATGTTCCTCTGCGTTTCCTGCGGAGCATGGTTCCCTCCACTGTAGTAAGTCCCCTTGCTTGAAGCCTGCACTAATCAGTCACATGATCTTGTAGCAGTGGTTTTATTGGCGATTCGTTCTACATGATGAGGTTGCAAGCACCATACACAACCTTCCATTGATTGGATTGAACGATATGCATGAAGGTGCAGTAGTCGGATTCTGTCTTCGTCACGTGAGAGATCCCCGGGAGCTTCTTGGGGCTGTATGAATGTAAAAAAACAAAAAAATGCTAGTCCCATAGCATATACTGCCGTACGGGAGTGAAGTTTTATATAATCACTACATGATCCAGCATCGAGAAGTGGTGTGTGACTAGTTCCCTTTCTCGCTGCCTTTTCCTTCCCTAACTCGAGAGCAAAGTGAGGTACCCATTTACAGCTGGGTAGACTGGAGCATGACGAAATTATGAATCGAACCCATCAAATGTGCCGCGCGAGAGACCATTCCGTCTATCGGACGCTGTGTAGGAATGTGCTCCTGTGAAATATCTGCACACTGTTTTATTTCAGCATGTGACTTGAGCAGTGGTGTAGACAATTCACCACACACTGTTTTATTTCAGCATGTGACTTGAGCAGTGATGTAGACAATTCACCACACACTGTTTTATTTCAGCATGTGACTTGAGCAGTGGTGTAGACAATTCACCAACAGACCCCGTAGTGAGGGTGGCCCCCGGATGAAATTCGTGCCTGCGGTAAAGCCGCAACAACAACGTCTTCGGGGAAAGGTGGGGGAGAGGGGGTATGGGCCCGCGCCTAACTTTTTTTTAACAATGCGGAAATTAAAGCTCGATCCAACTCAATAGTATAAAACTGACCCCCAAAACGGGGCTCGTACCATCTTGAAATATCCCTAGAGCCGGATTTGGGCCAAAACACTTTGTACACTTTTATGATTATTTATCTGGTTCTTATTTGAGTTTATTAAAAACAATTTTGATTCGTTAGCCATCTTGTGAAGCCCTGTCTATGTTCTTTAGTAACTAATCAATCATACCAGACCACAAGGTCTATTATATATTGTCGTGAAATATTCTAATCCACATATATAAATTAAAAAGTAAATGTAAAGCCTAACAAATAACTTCAATAAAAGGAAAGAAGAATGGTAAAGAACAGTGCTGTCACAATGACTGTACTCGAAATCCCCCTTGTTTTCTACTTCGTCTGCAAATTGTAACGTTTCACGTTGATAGTAAAAGCCTACTGCATCATTACACGCTTGCTTCAATAAAACGTGTACTGCCTTTCTAAGAAAAACCTTGAGATACGCAAGCTGATTAATGACCTAAATTAATACTAGCATTAATTACACTACGTTACCATAAACGAACGGACAGATGGACTTAGGATAGAAAGAAGGGAGGCTGATCGGAGGAACACATGCAACACTAAACACGCGTCGCGCGATACACAATTGCTGCCATCACGCGTGTAAGGCCACATGCACTAGCTTTTTTCAAATCGACAGTGATAAAAACACTACCCATACCAGAGTTAGGTTTTAAAATCCTGAAAAACGCTTATTAGGAAATATGACATTATACTGGTTTACGTTTGAAAACATTACAGTACCCAGACACCACATCGTTTTCGAAGTAAACAGGAGGTAGAAGAAAGTGCATATTTTGAACGCAGCCACTTAGCTCCTTTAAATTTGTATATTTGGGTTCCTTAGGACTTGCTGACAAAAAATGTGTTAAACGTTACGCAAATAGTCTAGGAATTACCAAATTATAGCCAAAAGAAATAGTGAGGGATGTCAGACAACACCCAAATCAGAATCGCTCAGTGGCAGATTTTCACCCCACCATTGTACGGGAAATAGGCTGACATGTTACCTCCTATTTGATTGGCGGAAAATAAATGTAAGGCTAAACACGATTAGTCGGACTATAAATACTACTTCTTTGTTGTTAGGGGAAACGTGAGTAGGAGTACTTTTTTGAAAAGCTGTGTAAACATGGCATGATTGGTTAGACCTGCCAATATAGTCAATTAGAGGCGTCAGGTCAACACCACATTTGCAAATAAACTTACTACAGAACCAGTGCGTTGAGCACCAGTGCATATTTTTCTAAATAAAAGCCTGGGACATCGGCAGATCGAAATTGTGCTATATTCATTGCCGGTCAACGTAATTCTGTGTTATTTCCATGAATTGTGGTAAGCTTGAAATATTTGACATCTTTTAATGAAAATTGAATGTAAATTGATAATTTATGTCTGTATATATGTGTGGTTCAGTAGCGACCATGAGGTAAAGCCTATATAATGCTCCAGCCTGAACAGAAGGTGTCGGAGGAAAGTAAAACTACATGGAATTGCCAAACAGTACACTGCCACCTATATTATTGACTAGAAAGAAATAATGCTGGAATTGCAGAGGCGTAGTAACCATTAGGGAGGAATATACTGGTGAAAATTGTTTCAGATGAAGATAGCAGTTGGCCTACCGCTCTGAACTCAGTGTTTGTTATGTATTGTGCTCAGTGTAGAAATAGAGTATAAATTAGTTCTGAAGTAGGAGGTACAACCTTCTTGTTTCAGGGACTGTGGTCCTAAAGCTATTGAGCAGCACCTGGTCAGAGCTTTGCCGAATCCAGAGGCGGACAGCATACGCCTTGGTCCATATAGCAAACAGTGAGGTGTCTCCAGAACACAGGGGAGCAATCGAGCAGAGGAGTCTTTTCCTGCCGCCATCACGAAAGTTAAGCCTATGTGGCCAGCTGAGCTCAACATTATGTAACCCCATCTTAAACTAACATTGTATAAAAATAAGAGGGGAAATTAATTGTTTTAATGAACGGAACTGAGAACATCTCCAATACTAGTTCCAACAGAAATAAACACTTGAAGTCATGATGACAAATACCAACATAGCTTGAAAAAACAACACCAGTATTACCTCATATTACCACTACACAACTGACACACATAGGATAAGATTAATAAAATATGTCACTACAAGATTCATATTGATAAATTCTGTACATATAACTTGTAATTAAAAGTGATTGTGATTCCTGGTTCACTTTGTATTTGAATCAGGACACATATATATTAATGAAAAGTACTTAATATATATTGATTTTTGAAAATTTACCAGTGACTCATTTAAGATAGTCTCATAGAGTGTTATATGTATGTGAGTGTCAAACTGTTGTCAAGTGTGGTGGAATAAATTAAATTGTTTATCTGTCTGTTATTGTTGTGACTTACACTTCATCATTTACAAAACCCTAGACATTCAACGTAGTCATCACAATATTCCAGAATAATTCTGACTGAGGTATAAATATGTGGTAGCAAGTAAGGTCATCTGTAATACACTACCCTTATTAGATACAGATACCTTCACAGCTGATCTCAGTCAGTACACTAAGTCCCCTATAAATATTTATAATATCCCACTTTACCACATATATGGACATGCGCAATTCGTGTTTTATTTTTAATATTACATCTATCTGCATTATGCCAGTAAGGCTCAAGATTTTGATATTTATCCACGTCATAAAATTTACCAGCAGTTGTACTTTAAAAACTATCCCACTAACATCCCACGTTCTTGCTTTGGCCGTTGATTTAGGTCCTGGTTCGTTAACTTTTCATGTTTCTTGTAATTAAAACCCAGACCAAAAGGTCTGTTATATTTGGAGATACACCCTATTATAACCGACGGACCCTGTGTCTAGGTTGAACGGTGCGTGACTCGTCAAAATGAAGCAACATGTTGCTTTATTTTTTTTTAAAGGGTTTTCGTGTTTTATTGTAACAGTCGAGTTTATTTTCTTCTTGCTTCCTTTCCAGCGTAATAAAAATAATTGCTAGCTAACTCAGCCTGTCACTGGTTCACCAGAATCTCCGTTGATTGTGCGCTATTATGATGACTTAAGGCAGCCTTCATGATTACTGGTAGCAGACCGTGCACGAGGTCACACCATGCTTCATAAACCCTGCCAATCCCCTCTGACATAAATGAGCGATATAAACTAGCAGATTTCAACCTTAGTCACAGTTGGCTGTCTTAATGTTGTTTTGTTTTTAATCTTCATTTATTTTTGTTTTTTTTGTTTTCACTGAAATTATGAATTATGATATTACCTGATAGTTTCGAACTTCGTGTAGTGGAAGGATAACCAGAGCTATTTTTAGGTACCGTCAATACGGGCTATGGCCCTGGGCGACAGGTACTAGAGGGCACTTGTCTTGTGTCTGGAATCTTCCAAATACAAAGTAGAAAAGAAGAAAAACAACAACAATAAAGTAAAATTAATGCAACAATTCCTCAGTAAAAATCTACTTTCTCTCTGAACATCAGCCACGTCGCAATGGACAGATTGACCTACTATTTTGATTTCATGCTGTAAAACAAGAATAATATATCCCAAACCCTTTATATAGGGGCGCCTGCAACCCCAGAACCGGCTTTGAGTGAAGCTATGCATGTACATACACACTACCGTCGTGTATCAAAATGAAACATTTTAAAATGATTGTCCCTGTCACCTTATTTCCGAGCTGAAAAATGTCTACGTCCGTGTTTTGTTTGCTGACGGCTAGTTAAACATGCTTGAGCGGCAGGTAATATTTCAGTCACACGGATTGCTCATTTCTGCAGGGGAAAACTACAATAATTCAAATGAAAGAATATTTATGGAAATGCACCAAGGCTGGCCATTTCCGCTTGTCATGTTTGGATCCTCTTTTGCGGCATGGTGGTCTGAACATGGAATGTCCACCTGTGTGGTGGTCTGACAGCGGAATATCCACCTATGTGGTGTACTGTTTGGAATCCGGGATAGAACCCGAGGACCGACGAAAGGCCAGACAGGAAATAAGTATGCCCTATTTAAAATCACTGAATTTGTGGAATGGCGCTGCTAGCTTCTGAATGAAATATTGTTATGTACTGGGCTAGAGGTGACAGCTGGTGCGTAGTTAAGTTTTTAGAGATGGTAGTCACAGCGTAAAAGCGGCAGACAGTTTTGATAAAGCTGTCTCATTTAAAGCGACCGTAAACTGTTAATGAAAAAAATGGTGCTTAATATATTTGAGAAGGGAAAAAAACAATCAAATGCACAGCAAACAATAAACTCAATCATATTAGATCCGAAGATATGGGCCCGTCTGTATTTGTCACGGATTGCCTCCCCTTAGCTCTGCAGTAGTGGTACACCAGTGTCGAAAACGCAAGAGTATCTAAAATGGGTTGTCAACGGTGTCTACCTTCGGACAAGATTACTCTTGGCAGAGTTGTAGATAGAAGGGTAATGACGCTTCAATCTCAAGGTAGTTTCACAAGATATTTTCAGAAGTCAAGAACAATGCTGCATAGGGCAGAGCAATTGTTAACTTATATCTGATCCGTCGTCTTTTGTGAAGAATTAGGCAATGGTTTTAGCCAGTTCAAGCCCCCAGCTGGTCTAAATCCAGCGAAATTCTTTTCTAAGAATTAGCTCTTTATATGTAAATATATGTCTAGATGTATATATATTAAAGAGTCTTGCTCATACATTTGCTTTCATACTTATAATAACTGAATCAACCACGATTGTTATGTTTTAAAATAACATGTAACAAATTTAATAATCAATTAGTTTTAACAGGTTAAAATAGAGATGAAATAACGGTGAATTTTAGATGGAAGATTTATCTTCATAGAGACTGGAAAGAGGAATGTTAATGTTAATGCTATTGCCTTTTAGTAAGCACTTAGCTTATAATCGATGACTACTGCAGCCGTGGTTTCGTCAATTCTTCTGTGATGAGAGCACTTCACACAACTTGTCCCATTTAGGCGGTTAGTGTTGATTCTCTGCTTTTAGTGAGAACTTTTTTTTAGCTTCGTATCACGAACAGTCTGATAGCTTCGTTCCACGATCTTTACACGAAATAAAGAGAACAAATGCCGCTGCTAAGTACATTTGTGGGCTGCAAATTAACAGGCGCAATAGCCCGCTGTACACCCACCAATGTTAGCCTCTAAGAATAATTATATTCTTGAGAATTTACAGCGTAACTCAGGGAAGATGATTGGAAATCACCAATATTCTTCTGGATATTAAATTGGGAAAATATGTGCTTGGACAGCGCGAAAAGCAATGATTTTCCTGAATTACTACTACCAAGGTACATACATCTCACAAAATGGTATTATACACTTTAGGCACATGTGATGTAATAATCACTCATCACTGCTCTATTCGGAGTCTGGGGTCTCATCTGCTGTCAGTTGTCTGTACGACTTGCAAGAAAAAATCACCAGCGCTTGCTGTAGTGGTTTATGAATATACTATTTTCATATGTTGAGGTTACTAGGCTCATATAAAACTACTTAGCAAGAAAAACATGTCAAATTCACATTTGTAAAATAAATGTTTACACTTACACCAAAGTAACTTTTGAGAATACAATCGCCTGGCACAGTTTAGAATGGACACAGCACTTAGGATGCTTTCGAATCACTTGGTCTGGACATTTTTTATTCCTCTTATAACGGGTGATCTGATTCCCTAGGTCTCCAGTCTTTGTATTTAAAAATGCGGGTTTACTTTTTAGTTTTAAAGATGCCCAAATACTTCGATCCTGGTCCTTTAAGTTTCCAGTCCTCGTATTTAAAAATGAGGGTTTACTTTTAAGTTTTAAAATTGCCCAAATACTTCGATCTGTCTGATACGGTCCGTGTGATTTACGGGGTTGAGGTTTTATATTATTCAGTGAGTATTAAACTACTCAGGCCAATGTCCATCTAGTGGTATGTAAGTGACCTAGCACACAGCCTATCTCCACCAACATAAATGAATACTGTCAAAGGCCAGGTTGGACGATTCACATAAATATTTTATTGTACATCTCGTAGCTCCAAACAAATCTTGAATGATATGCACATAAAGTTATGGCATCAACTATACAGTCTCTAGCGTCGCTGTACAGTCTTGTAACTGGAACAATGTCGAGGATATTTCCATAAAATTTTATTTTATTATATTTCAACTCACGTTCATCAGGTCAAACATCATTCCTTTTACATAAGTACTGGCATCATCGCACGGAGACGTATGGATGATCCAGAGATGGTATACATAGGAATATGACCCTAAATCTTCAAACACTCAGGAGCATAGAATACATACGTCTAACACCTTGAAAAGACACACAGCGAATCATCACAAGTGAAGGAACGCTTCACCCAGCAGACGGCAAATCTGGCGTCTGCTATTACGGCCACCAAAAGTAATGACGTCACTTCCTGTAACCATGGCCAACGGCAGTAAACAAAATAAACTGTATGTCGAACTGAATTGATATCGACATACATGTTATGAAATTTAATCATAACATTTACTCCCCCTCCCCCGTCAAATAATGGATATGCAGTTTGCATTATTTACGTGGTGTGAGTTTAAACATCACTGGAGTGAAACGATGGTAACATCAAATTTCACTGTTAGTATGAAATAGTATAGCACCCAGGTTTGTGCTCCAGAGTAGGCAAATAAACACTCAAGGTGTGGAAATTAGTAACAAAATTACTAATACCATCGACTACAAAGGATACAAATCATTTAACAACAATGTGAGGTAACCATAGCGACATCAGCAAACATGTAAAGAAAATGATTATATCAGTCCAGGCACTATCATTCCGCACACCGTTGAAAACACATAAATGTCCCATCAGGTAACATTAGTCACTTAGTCTCATAATGCAAAGCATTAAAATTAAATAAATTATGTAATAGAGACAATAGATGACATGAGGCAGAAAAACAACCAATAAAGTGTATGACTGCGAAATTTTGTCAAATGATTAATATTATGTGTACTTCAGAATTATATTTCATGAATGTAACATATTAATGGTAAGAGACGCAAGGTAATCCTGTATGTAACCCATTAGTGTGAGCAATAGATAAAACTATGCCTATGTGTTGCACAAATAAACAATAGTATGGCGTATTAGCCACTAAATGATTTAAAGTCCAGTGTGAGTGTGACATAAATTTGTGTCAAAACCTCAATAATTTCTACTGAATTCCCATTAATCACTATTTAATGTTCAAGTTCATAGTGCAAAGTCCTTCTGCTAATGAATAATAGTTCATACAACTTTCCTAGACGTACGTAGAATTATATCAATGTCACTGTCCATGATTGTTATCCCTGCAATAGAATGTCCGTACGAATCCAACTGTTTCTATTCATAGAAAATTTCAATCAAAAAATAGGCAGACAGGCAATTTCTTCTTCTTTTTCCTCGTTCGTCCTGAAAAGGACGTTGGTTGCGTTGTGTCTGTTTACGCCGGAGCTGTGATATCTGCGCTTTTCGGTCGACACATCCGACTTCAGCACGGCATTTTTTGGGACCGGGTTTGCCTTCCCTCTTCGATCCCAACTCTCTCAGCCAGACTGCAGTGATGCAGCCTATTTCCAGGACCACCACGTGAAGGTGGAGTAGGGTCTTGGTCAGCTCTGGTTCGCTGACCCTGATGCAAGCAGTCAAGCTATGGGTCGCTGACTGCATTCTCTATTGCTGCATCTTTGGGTCCTAGACAGGCAATTTAATTGTTGTGTCCCCTTGATATTTTCGAGTCAGTCATTTCAGCGTTATGTCCCTTTATTTAGAGACGTAAGTCATTCAACTTCAGATTGACAAAATATGTTCGCACCAAAAATCTTCTGAAATGAAATCACTTGTAACATTTCAACAAAATTATGCTTGTACGTTTGTAAGTGGCATATAAATACTGTCATTCAACCACAATATCAGTAAGTAATGCGCTGAATTCAACGAGGTATTACTTCATTTTGAGCATACAAGAATTCATCATCATCCTGTTGCGATGCGAACCGCTTTCTCATATCAGCAATGTTTCTTTATTTGAAACTGTAACCATGTAGGTTAGTTTTCGGCATAGTTACTATACACAATGTCAGAGACTTTATCCAATGATCATAGTTGCTGTGCCAATGTATAGTGGCATACGAACACGTTATCATCCATGTACTATTTTCTTGATCAGGACATTATGCAGCATGTATGTAGGTTAGATGCAATTCTGTGAATCACCTGTATTGGTAGAGTTGATAGGTGATATCGGGTGTTTCATGCACCTAGACAACAGGTCAGCTACGACATTTTGGCTTCCCTTAATTGCCTTTATGTCATAGTCGTAAGGTTGAAGAGCGAGCGAGGCTCTAGCGGTTTTTTCGTTCTTGAATCTAGCTATTTTGAGGTATGCATGGGCTCTCTGGTCGGTCTCCAGTGTAAATCGGGCTCCCATCAGGAAGCGCTGCAATTTTGTGAAGCAGAATACAATCGCTAGAAGCTCTTTCTCCACAATGGGATACCGCTGCTCCGTGGGTGACAACTTTCGGCTAACATAAAGCGTTGGGTGCATGTAGCCTTCAAACTGCTGCATCAATGTTCCCCAGATTCCTGTATTTGACGCGTCAACTCTGAGGGTAAATGGAAAACGAGCGTCAGGTAATCTCAAAATTGGCAATTCAGAAAACGAACATTTAAGAATATTTAGGGAGACATCACACGCATGTGTCCAAATGATCTGTTTGGCGAGTTTTTCTTTACCAACGAGGAGAGAACTGAGGTAATATCTGAAAAATTAGGTAAGAATTTTTTATAGAAATTCACCAAGCCTAACAGACTGCGAACTTGTTTCTTAGTTCGAGGAATTTCAAGATTCAAGATTTTCGAAATAGTAGAATCCTCAGATTTAAGAAATCCACCTCCTACTTTATGACCAAGAAAAGAAATTTCAGTGAATCCTATTCTCGTCTTAGAAGGTCTAGCAGTAAGATTATGTAGACGTAAGGTATTCAACAAAGACTGAATGCCTACAACATGTTCATCCCAAGTTCGATGAAATAAACAAATATCATCTATATAAGTGACCAAATCCTCACGGTCAGAAAATTTTTTCGCATCATGCGAACAAGGGTAGCAGGAGCGTTAACAAGACCGAAAGACCTAAAGTTGAATTGAAACAATCCAAGAGGTGTAGCGAAAGCTGTATAAGGCTTAGCTTTGTCTGATAATTGCACTTGCCAATAGCCTTTTGACAAATCAAATTTCGTAAAGAAAGTAGCAGGAGCCAATTTGTCCAGAAGAGAATCTAACAATAGCAACGGTTCAGCGTCTAGAATAGTTAGAGCATTTAACCGCCTGAAATCTATGCAAATACGAATAGATTTATCTTTTTTCCTAATCAATACCGTAGGAAAACTGTAAGGTGAATGTGATGGGTTAGTGATGTTTAATTTGATCATTTCTTTTATTTCTTCCTGAACCTGTGATTGTAAGTGAATAGGTATTGGATAAGGTTTCAATTTGATAGGACGATAATCTGTCAGTACGATATCATGTTGAATGATATCTGTATGCCCAGGAACATTCGTGAGCACATCAGAGAAAGATTGCAGTAACCGAGAAATTTGCTTCTTCTGGTAAGCAGCAAGAGTTGGTGCAAAAGAAACATCTTTCCAACTCTCAGTAGCTAAAAGATGTAAGATTGGTAATGATAAAAGTGGTTCAGTACCATCACATAAGTCAGACCCCTCCTCTTGTATAACCGCTAAAGATGAGCGACGATCAATAGATTCGTCAATAGCTTCAAAGACTGGTTTAAGATGCGGAGGACGTGTATGAAATTGCTGTAACATATTAATATGAAAAGTTTTTTCTTTCCCATTGATAGACAAAATATAGTCAACATCTGACAATTTATCAATAATTTCACAACGTCCTCTCCATGACACAAGTAATTTGTTGTCTTTGTTTGGTAATAATACATAGGCTTCATCACCCGGCCATAATTGGCGCAGTTTCCTGTTTTGATTGGCAAACAAACGAGCCTTTAATTTTGCCTTTTCTGACGCCTGCACTGCTATTTGGCATGCGTCGATAATCTTTTTTCTCAAATTGACCACATATTGGTATGCGGTTTGAACCTCTTCATTCATGTCAGCTCAAACCAACAATTGTTTTAAAATGGACATAGGTCCCCTAGGTTTAGCACCAAAAACTAACTCAAATGGAGCGAACCCAGTGTGTTCGTTTGGAATTTCTCTATAAGCGAATAAAATCGCAGGCAAGACCCTGTCCCAATCCTGTGGATATTTAGTGGCTACTTTACCTAACATCTGCTTTAACTCCTATTTAGTCTCTCAATTTTACCATTTGCTTGAGCGTGATATATTGAAGTAAGAGATCGCTCAATACCGAACTCTTTCATCCCCTGTTTCATTGCGTCAGAGACGAACTGAGATCCCCGGTCAGATAGTATGTTTATGGGAAAACCCAATCTGCTGAAAATTAAAAATAACGCATCCGCTATGTCAACAGTTGTTATAGTTTTAAGCGGAATCGCTTCTGACCAGCGTGTGCACATATCAACGCATGTTAGCACATATTTATGCCCTCTAGCTGATGTGACCTTTAATGGACCAATAAGGTCAATAGCCATCTTTGTGAATGGACGCAAAGAAATATCAGCTGCTTGGATCGGCGCATCATGTTTAGGCCTTTTTGTTGCCACACTGTGCATGTGCGACAAAAAGCTTTAATATCTTTTGTCACACCAGGCCAAAAGAAATGCGATAAAACCCTCTGCTTTGTTCTTGCAATACCTAAATGACCCGCGCAATTAATGTCGTGGGCATGTCGTAAAACAAATGGTTGAAAACAAGCTGGTACCATAATCTGTTTTTTTTTAACAGATGTCGAATCCTGAAAATTTCTAATCAAAATACCATTTCTTAAAGTGTACCAGTGTTTTGCATTCTTATCAAACACAACATCAGATGATTTTGCAACTTGAAAAAATTTCGTCAAGGAATCATCATCATTTTGTCTCTGAATGAAAGACTCCTTATCAATAAGTTCCACCTGGAAATTATCATCACTTTCCTCATCCTCATCCATATTTACCCTATCATCATTTTCCTCATTATCATTATTCTCATTATCATTATTATGCATCAATCACCACCTCTTCAGTGTCATTCTCATCATTCATCTACCACATTATCACTCTGGATGTGACTATCCAATTCTGCACAAGCTTTAGCTCTGGTTGTAACAGCATTTGCACATATGAGATGCTGTTGTTCCCATTTTTCAATATCATCCTTTGTACATTCACGAATGCCAGGAATATTTCCTAAGGTAATTTCTGCGATGGGACTATTCAACAGGCACACGAGTGTTCTCCCTGTAAAGTACGGAGTATCCAAAAATACTTCCGCAGTTGGATAGTATTCCACTGTGCCTCCAAATGTAATGCATTTCACCTCTCTTCCTGTATAATTTGACTGATCCACCAAGGACCTGCGCACACCAATCGTTGTGCAACCTGTGTCCCTCAAAAGGGACACTAGTTTGTTGTTCACAAAGACTTTATTAAGCACCAGTGAACCTGTTCCATCATATGAGGACATGACTGGTAATGGATGTCTACATAGAAGCCTTGGGACTCCCTGTAGCTGAAACAAAGAGTTACATTCAGAACAATTAGCACTGTTGGATAAATCAACACTACACGCATTTGCATGAGCTAAACTATTATTATTCTGAACTGGATTATTGTCACCCCCATGTACGATAGCATTTGAACGTTCAGGGTTCCTAGACTGTCTGAAGTTATTGTTCTGTTGAGAACCTCTATTATTAAAGGAATAGTCATTATTTCTATAAAATGACCTTTGTCCTCTGCCTGATCTGACATTATATCCTCCTCTATTTTGATAATCATTAGGCCTGAATGATGACTGTTGATTATAATATCCATCATCATAAGAGTTATAATTTCTTTGAGGCTGTTGGAATTTTTTGTTAAAATTATATCTGCCTGTTATTGCCATAATTATGATTTTGATTACCTCTATAATTTTTGTCTATGCTGTTTGATCTCTGCCTAGGTGTATTATAATTTACAGTCCTAGCAGATGCCACTAGCAAAGAATCCTTAATGTTATTCTTACTAAGGTTCCTACCCGGATGTGCAACTTGAAACTGACGACCAAGAGTTTCAAGGTTAGATAAATTCTCTGGTTTCCTCTCCTGCAGGAATGACAAAAAGTCTCCACTAATTGAAGACAAAACCTTGTCTCTCAGAATCAAATCAGATAGCCCTTCAAAAGTTTTTTCAATCTTGGACAAGTCAACCCATCTAGAAAAGTACAGCTTAACAGATGAGATAAATTCAGTAAAATCTTTTGCTGAATCTGGTAATAATGACTTAAATTTCAACCTGTAGCCATTTTCATCTAATTGATAATTCTTCAGTAGCAAAGCTTTTACAGCCTCATAATCTTTTCTAGTCTGATCATCCATAGCACAGACTGCAGTTAGTGCCACACCCACTAATAAGTTCATGAGCCTACTAGACCAGGTAGCTCTATCAATATTAAACTCTTGGCAATATGTCTCATATCTACCGAGGAAGCATGAAATATCGTCGATAGTTGAGTTAAATTTTGGCAAATTGAGCTTAAAATTAGAAGAATGATCTTTATTTCTAGCTTCACCATTCATAGGATTAACCTGTGGTTGTTGCTATCTCAATTTTTCCATCTCCAATTCTGCCAATCTAAGTTCTTGTTGAGCTCTGATTTCCATCTGAGCTTGTTGGACTTTTAATTCAGCCTGAGCATAAGCCACTTTTTTTTCTTCAAGAGCCATTTCATCGTCTCCTTTTTTCAGCTAACTCTTCTTCTCTCCTTTTTTCAGCTAATTGCAATTCTTCTTGTCTCCTTTTCTCAGCTAATTCTTGAGCTGACTTCTTCTCCTCTCTCTCCAATTTTCTTTGATCTCTGGCTGCATCCTCCAACCTCGTTAACTCCTTAGCAAGCTCAGCAGATGCATATGACAGTAAGGCTTCACCTTTCTTACCACACTCCTTTCCAATCTTAATAAAATAATCCAAGGTAGCAATATTTTACAATTATTGTGCTTTCCAATAGCTAAACAATAATGCAAATTTTATATAATGAATATGTGAGCAATATATTCACCAATTATTTCACCACTTCAAAATCACCCAACTGCATGTAATAATAGATATTATAGTAGATGTTATATTAGGAGCAATAAAAGGACAAACAAGATGACTGAATACAGTGACAAGAGCGATTTTACATCTAATGTATGACATCTAGATTTATGACATCTAATAAATGAGGGATAGCAAGGTAAGGCCAACAATATTACAAACAATAATGGAAAAAACTGAATAAAAAATTTACAATAAATCCGGCCCCTTAACTTGAACCAAACAGATGCATAAAACTAAAGAACGCTCATGAATTCATCGACCATCCGAAGCGGTATTGACGAAATCATAAGTCCCACATTTAACACAGAAACATTTAGACACGAAAATACATATAAGGCACACACAAAAAAAAAACTCTGGCAAACAGTACCATCAGCAACACAGGCTGTATATAACCATAAATATACTTATCTGTTATGCCAGTAAAAAATTCCTCCTGGATTCCACGTCACTTCAGCAAGGAACGATGAAAATCATCCAGAGTAGACCAGGTTAGGCCTAGAAGTCACGAACAGCTGACTTGAACAGAACATCGCTTTGGTCCGTCGCCTTTATAAAAATATGCCATATTCGGGCATTGAAACAGGAACTTGTATGTTGTACAGGAAAGTCTTTTCCTGACTGACCACTGCAGCTTTGAAGTGCAATTAACAACCTTTCTTGAAATAACGTTCCTTCAATTTTTCACAACGGTCGGCAGACGATAACTGTCGCCATCTTGGAAATTTCATATGTCCATGAAATCAAATGCGACGACTTGAAAATTTCTTTCTTCACAATTGTAGATCAAAGATCCTTTGGCTTTGGCCCCCATTTGATACGGTCCGTGTGATTTACGGGGTTGAGGTTTTATATTATTCAATGAGTATTACCCTACTCAGGCCAATGTCCATCTAGTGGTATGTAAGTGACCCCGCACACAGCCTATCTCCACCAACATAAATGAATACTGTCAAAGGCCAGGTTCGACGATTCACATAAATATTCTATTGTACAACTCGTAGCTCCAAATAAATCTTGAATGATATGCACATAAAGTTATGGTATCAACTAGACAGTCTCTAGCGTCGCTGTACAGTCTTGTAACTGGAACAATGTCGAGAACATTTCCATAAAATTTTATTATATTATATTTCAACTCACGTTCATCAGGTCAAACATTATTCCTCTTACATAAGTACTGGCATTATCGCACGGAGGCGTATGGATGATCCAGAGATGGTATACATAGGAATATGACCCTAAATCTTCAAACACTCAGGAGCATAGAATACATACGTCCAACACCTTGAAAAGACACACAGCGAATCATCACTAGTGAAGGAACGCTTCACTCAGCAGACGGCAAATCTGGCGTCTGCTATTACGGCCACCAAAAGTAATGACGTCACTTCCTGTAACCATGGCCAACGGCAGTAAACAAAATAAACTGTATGTCGAACTGAATTGATATCGACATACATGTTATGAAATTTAATCATAACACGGTCACTTATAATTTTTTGTCCGATCCTTCTCTTTCTGGCTCTGGTGAATTGCTAGCTTGACGTGGCAATGCAGTCTGATCTGTGACTCCGATTTCGCTAGATTATATTTCCAATTCTCAGTTCAAAATCCCAGATTGTACTTTTAGACTAACTTCCAATGAAAGTTAAAAGTCTATTCCGACTCTCAAATCAAGCCAATCGAAGGCTCTTTAGACTATGTGGGTCGGGGTGTTTAATTTAATTCCCCCCACCCCGTGTGTTTTAAAATATTAAATGTAAAATTCCAACGCGTGCCATCTTTCTTATTTCCTGTCTAGATGCATTCTCACCAATATTGTCTCCCCATAATATTGATACAGGGATGGCCCAGCGGAAACGATTATCTAATTATCACATGTGTCTTCGCACACCCCTGACGGCTATCTCAGATAGACAATATGGCTTTTCTTTTCATCGCTCGTGAGCGACTATATTGTGTCAATAGAGATCGACTTTATCAAAGGTGGCCAGACGCCTAAGGTGATAAATGTGTTATTCGCTGACCCGTCTAATTATCCTGGTATTATTACGGTTCATCTGGCGAAACGTAAACAATTCTGGGAGTGGTCACAGCAAACAAAATGAATGAAGGTGCATAAAATATGCCAAATAAAAAGCGGATGAAGGAGTGAGAGAGGGGCTCAAAAGTATATTTACAATCGTTTTGTCACAGTATTTTAAATTATTTTTTGGTCCACCAGTTATGTACAGACATGTTCAAACAATAAAAAGAATGGATGGGGATGGGGGGGGGGGGAAGATATTATTCGCGTTCTTTGAGTACCCTAATAACGAGACGTTGTTACTATCAGTGATAATTGTTTTGATGTACTCTACTGGTGTCACAGTCACTTGTAGTTATGAATTAATGCTCTGTGTTAGCTGATAGTTTATCTAATGTAAGGTCTCATATACTGGTTAATGATAGTTTATCTAATGTAAGGTCTTACATACTGGTTAATGATAGTTTATCTAATATAAGGTCTCACATACTGGTTAATGATAGTTTATCTAATATAAGGTCTCACATACTGGCTAATGATAGTTTATCTAATATAAGGTCTCACATACTGGTTAGTGATAGTTTATCTAATATAAGGTCTCACATACTGGCTAAGGATAGTTTATTTAACAAACACCAAGTGCTCCAATTTCTGGATGATATAAAAACTACACAAGACCACTCTCAATAGAAGCATGTGGAGTGTGACATATGGAGAAGTGACTGATAGCCTGCTAAGGAAAGACACTGAAATCGATGAATCAACAAGGCTAAGATTGCTGGAATTTGACATCAAATGGCAGAGATGAACAGATGAGAGGATACATCCGTCGTGTATACAACCAGAGCGCTACAGGAACAGTTAGCATTCAAATCCTTCGACATTTGCTGAGAAAGACTGCACACGTATGGGTTTTCCCGGAATGCAATATGGTCGACTCTGATCAGCAATAACAATAACAGGGCAAATATTAAACAGGATCATCGCTGATATATTTAAAGAGTCTATAGATAGACATTTGAGAGCTGGACAAACAGGGTTTTCGGCAAAACAGATCCTGTATAGAACAGATAGTCATACTGTTCAATTTCTTGAACAGGACTTACATTGGATTTGCGACTATGAAAAGGCATTTGATAGTGTTGACTAAGAATGGCTTTGGAAATTGATGATGCATTATGGAGCCCAGCTCCGCGGGGGCCCCCCCCACTCATAAGAAAAGCATTAACTTAACAAACACATGAAGACAAGACATGCAGAGTTCTTCATGAAGAACAGCTTACAGAACCCTTTGGGCTCAGAACCGGAGTAAGTCAGGGATGCCTCTTGTCGCCATTTCTATTCTTCTCCCCTACAGACTGAGTTATTAAAACATCGACTACAACAGAAATGGAATTCAGTGGATTATACAGCTTGACGATCTAGATATTGCCGACAACCTGGTTTTTTCTGTCGCAGGACCATAATCAGAAGCAAGACCAAATGAAAATGTCCGATGAGAGGTCACAGCAGCTGGGTCAAAAATACACATGGAAAAGACAAAGAACAGGTTAATATATGCACAAAACAATAAAATGATTGCACTTCAAGAAACAACCCAACAAGATGTAGGACTGTACATATATCCTGGCAGTAACATAGATGAAGTTGGAGGGACACACAGCTATATCAAAATAAAAGTACTTACGTTACAGAATCAAAGTAATGCGGACCTGGATGGCCTAAGAGTAACACTTCACAAACTATATCAGCAGTTCAAAAGAGTTGTGATACAGTTGATCCCTTCTCATTGCAACATGCTGTATCATGAGGTTTTTATTGTATATAGGATCAGTATAGTACTGACAATACAGAAATAGAATTTCTGCAGGAAAATGGTGAAGTTCCAGTGTATGAGAGAACCACTGGTATCACAACTTAGTTACTACTATGAATGATCTGATCTCGAAAAATTCGTAAAGTGGAGACAGTCATAAAATGCCACCCCGCTGGGTAACTGTGATATTAAAACAAGGAAACAGATTACACTTAACAATTATAAACTTGACAAGTGGTTCAAATACAATTTCCTTATTTATTAAGTATATACACTATCTACTCTTGTGCTGAAGGGTGGATGTTGGAAGATGGAATGCAAGATGTGTAAGTTTACAGATGATATATATATTTATATATATAACAACAAGTCCTTCTTCCAATTATAGGAAAAAAATTATATCAGCTGTGCTGTAAATCAATATTATAGAAAAATTATATCAGCTGCGCTGTTAATCAATTATAGAAAAATTATATCAGCTGTGCTGTTAATCTTGTCTCTGACTACGCTAAATCACTTTTTCTTCATGGACAGTTAATTGCTTACACTTGCCGACGGAAATGTTACTAATGTGTACTCATCTCTTAAAACAGTTCTGTCTTTCTTAATTGATGCACACAACACTTCTTCGCTGATGATCGTTCCTTTAGCCCACCCAAGACTGAGGGGGACTAAGGATGTAGCTCCGATACAGCTACTATGCTCCTGCGTAGTTCCAGGCAGCAGGATTGACCTGAACATACGACCTCAGGTTTGATGACACGAATAAACCCTCTAAGATTAATACAAGCCAGATTTTGACTCGACTTAGTGAAGCAAGCCTGCCCGGCATGCACATTAGCAGGAATCAGTCTTGGCAGCTTTCTCTTCTGCGACTATGAATATGCGACTATATATATATATATATATATATATATATATATATATATATATATATATATATATATATATATATATATATATATATATATATATATATGTGTGTGTAGACGCTGGTAGATGCGAATGCGTAAGGGAACCCGTTGACTGGTTCGCTGCGTTTTAGTCTTTTTCGATTGCAGGGACACCACTGGTTGGTTAGTTGCGTTTTAGTACTTTACGTTTTTTTAGAGTTCCGAACCAACAGTGTTTTATGCATAATTTATTCTGTCTACCACCATCTTGCGTGAATCCGTGACTTCGCGTAGTTTATTCTGTCTCAAGGTCTGCCGGCAATATTGCGTGAATCCTTGAGTGCGGATTGGCTGTGCATATTTCTATATCGATTGCGACCTAACATATTGTATTTAACTAAGCAGCGGGTTTACAAACAACTTTACGACACATGCCCGGACATGAAGAGGCTGACAGATTGACAAAGAAAGGGGGAAAGCTATCTCAGCTTGACACAAGCACAACTTACGAAGAGGCCAAGGGTTTCATCAAGCGCAGGTACAGGAGCATATATTGGGGACCTTTGAAGCAGATGTTCAGCAGTCAGTTTATCAGTACCACAGTTACACTGATCGGTAGTTTCTATCTTTAGCTTGTTGAATAGATGGTATCTCAATCTGTTGTGGCCAGTGCGCAGTCTGAAGATTACCACATATTCTCTTCTGTTTAGCTAGTAGTATGCAGCATTTTGTGTGTGACCGGGATGCTCTACATCTCATTTGTTTCTGTATCTGATTCTGATTAAACTCTTTGCCTTTTCGAAAGTTACGCTTGCATCAGGCTGAGGTAGATTTCCACCTTCTTTTGCCAATCTGTCAGCCTCTTCATTGCCAGTGATGTTACAATGAGATGGGATCCATTGGATTACAACACGTTTGAATCGTTGACATAGTTTGTGGAGCATTTTTCTGAGGTCATCCAGGTCTGTGTTATTTAGGTTCTTTTTAATCATCTATTCAACAAGTTAAAGATATGAACTACTCATGAGTGTAACTGTGGTGCCGATAAAATGACTGCTGAACATCTACTTCAAAGGCGCCCAACATATGAGGAACAGGTAACGCGCATATGGCCATCACCAGTGCCATTCCTGGAAAAACTATACGGAGATATCAACAGCCTCAAACTGACCACTGGTTTCTTTGAACATATTCAGGTTTTGGACGTCTGAGGGTGAACGACGAGGAAGAAGAAGAAGAAGAAAATAAGAATACAAAAAAGCAACAGGAGCTTTCACGGCATTGAGAAATATATTGAGATCAAGAGAAATCAAGTCCAACACAAAATTATGGATCTTCAACTCAAATGTCAAGTCACTCCTATTGTATGGCTCTGAAACATGGAAAACAACAAAAGCACGGACCATCAAGTTACAGACATACATAAATGAGTGTTCGCGTAGAATAGAAAGATTGAAGTGGTATGACAAGATCACCAATAAAGAACTGATGACAAGAACACTAACATAGAACTGATGACGAAAACGCTAATAAGGAACTGATGACAAGATCACTACGGTAATGAGGAACTGATGACAAGAACACTAATGAGGAACTAGACAAGTGTTATTGGAATAAAATATGAGAATAAGACCCTGGCGACGGATAGATAACACACGGATGAAACATATTAATGAAAGTACCACACTATCATCGTTCTCGAATCCGCAAGGTGGGAGGCGTAGAGACAGACCGAGGAGCAAATGAAGAGGGAATCTGGAGGCAGAAATGCACATAATGAGGAATACACGGAAAGATCTTGAGCTGATGGCACGCGAGAAGAGGACTTGGCATGTCTTTGTTGAAGGCATATGCTCCTTGTAAAAGGTAAAAAAAAAAAAGGATCCCGTTACACGCCCACTGAGGCATACCGGGAATATGGTGTTAGGCCCATATTGTCTTGACCATCGGCACACTAAGGGTGATGTGGTCAGCATCACGCCGGCCGCTTTAACCTTCCAATAGTTGCTCTGGTACCCAATTTTTGAGGCTGGGTAGACCCTGGAGCCGTTTGCGGTCTAAAAAATCCCACCTCAACTGGGGATCGAACCATGGACCACCGAGCTAGGAAGCCACTGCGCTACCGCGGCTCATACTGCTCCTTGTGGAGCTAAATGGTATTGATTGATTGGTAGATTGATTGGTAGATTGATACCAACAAGTCATACAGTCATCTACCACTTTCTTTCTTTTTTTGGAGAATGACCCCAATAGCTATGCTAAAGTTTGCCAAAAAATGTGTTATACCAAACATACTACAAAGAAATAAACGCAGAATGTCACTAACTGATTGTAAAATCCAGCGCAGTATTCATCCGAACGCGACATTTCTCGAACCACTTAGCAGATGACAACAACGGCAAATAAAAACTGGATCATGGCGTGTAATCTACTTGAGTTCACCAGCTATCAAAAGTAATCACAACTGTCTGAGCATCTAATGATTATCAGATGTTAAAAAAAATTTAAAGTAAATGACCGGGATGCCTATTTGTCTGAATCAACAAAAACGCCATTAACATCGTGTGTACATAGAGGAATTAACGACACTGTCTACAAACCGAGCTGTCGCTAAAGGGTAATAGAAAATGATCATTTAAGGATCGAGAATTGATTTAACACGTAATTTTCTAAACCAGCAGGGGACATGATAAACCGCATGATTAATTACCAAATTGTAACCTTACCGAACTAAGAAAAGTCGACCCAGAGTGCTTCTCATGGATCTACGTGGATACATGAAAAGGATCGCTGTTGCCAGTGGGCATGTTACGCATTTGTAAGGCGACTAAGGGTTCGTCCACATATTACGTCACCAAATGTTAGCCCTCTCTCTCTCTCTCTCTCTCTCTCTCTCTCTCTCTCTCTCTCTCTCTCTCTCTCTCTCTCTCTCACTGCGTGACGTCATATGTGGACGACCACTAAGGTCAGGCTGTGCCTGATGGATTATTCTACACCACATCCGGGTTGAATTCCCATTCATATTCGATTCCATTCCATTCTGAACTACGATTCTACCAACCCGAACATTCGATGACGCGAAAATCGAAGTGACCAGATAAACAGCATTATCGCAAAAGCTAGATTGAAACAAAATGCCATATAAGACCCGAGTGGCAGCATGACCTTCTTCAACCCAGTTGAAGGAGAAACTATATAGTGGCGAGAGATGCCTGAGACGGACTATCAGATTTATAACAGAGATATACATGGTTATTTGAGAGCGAACCAAGAAGAAGACAACAATAAACTTGACCCTTTAGCTCCCCACGGAGCTTTTGGCCTTCTACAAACGTATGCCAGCTTCTCCTGTCACGTGACATCAGCTCAAGGTCTTCCTCACCACTTTCATTTCTGTCTCCGGTTCTCTTCTCCTCTAAATCTCTTTCTCTGGGGATTCCAGAACATGATTGCCTTGTAGTGCTGTCAACAGGTCTCTTCATTGTGTGCTCTTCAACGTCAGTGCTTGCTTTTGGTTGTCCTATCCATACTTATTAACGTTGTAAATGGTTTTTAAGTTTCTACAGTATAGGACAAAAGGTCAAGATACTGTCGTAGGGGAGTCAAGTGGTTTTTTTTCTTAACCAGCGGCACTTGGGATTTCAGCCCTTCGGCCCAATGACATGTCATTGCGAGGCTGGGGAGCCTGTGGATTTTCCTTCCAACCCGTTCAGGAGCTTCGCTCCTTCCCATCCACAGAGGGTTTATCTCAGGAGCCGTTCAGGTTATTCAGTCAAAATCCCGATCGATGACACTGCTTCAAATGCACACGCCCGGGCTTGAATCTTGAACACCTGATCGCCAGCGCAATGTGGTAACCATTACACCAGCGCGGTTCCCGAGTAAAGTGTTATATACTTCACTATACTAGGTTCAGCTTTATGTGGTGGGGTGTAGCTAGGGGGAAAATAATTCTGAATAATTCAAATTTAAAGGTAAATCATTATGCGTATTTAGTATTAGCAAAGGCTTTCGACAGCATACACAGGGACAGCCTATGGAAAATACTGAGGGCTTATGGAATTCCCAGCTGCATTGTTTCCATCATAAAAAGCTTCTATTCTAACTTTACATGCAGTGTTGGATTGAGCAATGTAACTTTCGAAGTGAAAACAGGAGTACGACAGGGATGCCCCTTATCAACAACATTATTTTTGACAGCCATAGATTGGGTGCTGCGCCAGACAACAGAGGGCAGTCCAAGAGGAATTAGATGGACAACGTTTTCTACACTGGAAGACCTGGAATATGCAGATAACATTGCACTACTCGTTCATTCACATAAACACATCCAAGAAAAAACCGATAGACTAAATAAGTATGGCCAGCAGGTTGGCCTGAACATCAATCTGAAGAAGGCAGAGGTCATGACACTAAATGTGGGCAATCCTGAGCCAATAACAGTAAGGAACCAGCAGTTAGAACAGACAGACACATTTACTTACCTAGGATGCAAAGTAACACCTCACGGCGGAACAAGCAAGGACATTAACAACAGAATGAATAAAGCGAGAACAGCCTTTGCTAGTCTCAACAACATTTGGAACATCTTCCCTGTACAGCACAAACACCAAATTAAGACTGTATGAGAGCTGTGTACTTTCTGTGCTTCTCTATGGTGCGGAATGCTGGAGAGTAACAGAGAAGGAAATGTCGAAACTGTCCTCCTTCCACACAATCTGCCTAAGGAAAATTCTCCGAACCTTTTGGCCAAACACCATCAGTAACCAAAAACTACTTATTCGGAGTAACCAGGAGGACATACACACGATCATAGCTGGCAGACGCTGGAGTTGGGTAGGCCACGTCCTCAGAAGGGACCCTGATACCATAACAAGAACAGCTATGCTGTGGACCTCCGAGGGAAAGCGAAGGAGAGGCCGACCGAAAACAACTTGGCGGAGAACTGTGGAGGCCGAGATGCAAAGAATGAACCAGAGCTGGGGTACTGTATGAAGGATGGCCGCCGACCGAGCAAAGTGGAATCATTTTGTTGCTGCCCTACAAGACGCCACCAGGCGTGATGGCCGCTGACTGCTTTGACGGTTGGCGGTTATGGATCAAAGAAGAAGAAGAAAATTAATCTCAGCCATTTAAACAAACCTTTCATGTGCCGAAAACAACAAGCGGAACGGAATTCTACCCCAGGTCAAGGTCGTTACATGTCAGCAAAACCCAAGCTCTCTAAGAGGGCGTGTATAGTTATATTTCAATCGTTAGGTTAAGATGACTATAAGAGGTAAAGTACCGTACCTGCATCCCATCTGGAGCAAAAAGGGTTTCTATCTCTCTGATAATGATAGAGACCTTATCACTTTCCTGTACTTGAAGGTTGAGAAGATCACGTAGCTGCATGATGTTGAATATTTCTTAGAAAAATTGAAGACGGAAGAGCATGTCACGAAACAAATATCCGGGTAAAATTCAGCAGAAGAATCTGTTCTGAAAAAAGTGTCAATGCATAAACTGAATACGTAATTTTAAACTCCGGGGTTGAACAGGTCCATGCAATACAAAAACTGAATCTGAAATTACAAAACAAAACAGAACACGCTTGCAATAGCCAGGCTAATTAATACACAATCTTTTTTGTTTCTTCTATGTGTATGTACAAAGCGTTCTCCTTCGTATTTGAGCTATCTGTAGATACAAGACACGTGCCAAATATTTCTGAGTAATATGCTCTAGTTGTTTCCAAAGATTCTTCGTCGTCACTACCTTTCAGCTCCCTACGAAACATAGACCTTCAATCAGTTCATGAAAATCTCTCTTGTCCTGGGCCATCTTTTCAAGTTTTCTCCATGTCTTTTTCAAACTTTATAAGTCTGACTAATTATCACGTTGGATCCACGATCTACACCAAGAACAGTGGACGAATACGTCAACAAATGAATTCCAAAAATGGAACCTCACTGAACTAGTCCATACACAGTTGTTTGAGTACTCAGCAAAGGAAGAGTCAAAGTAAAGAATGTCAGAAGGTAAAGGTTTTTAAGTAATGTTTACCACGCCAGCAACACCAATTTACGCATGCCTTACATTTGATGATCCAGCACCCACCCAGTTAGTTACTTTCACTGACCAATAATATCAATGAGTGCAACTCCCAAGACCTGAGGAGACTAAAAGAGAACGCCAATGATACCCAAGAGAAAGGTAATCAAAAAATCAAAAGCAACGCAATCCTTCTGCCTTCCTCCTCGCACTGCTCGGTAGAAAATTGCCAATGCACCTGACCTCCACAACAGTAAGACTGCATACTGTAGACCAGTGGTTCTCAACGTGGGCCATATGCCCCCCCCCACCCTTTACAGGTGGCCATGCCTTATTTCTAGAAGGCACAGTAAGATGGTCAAGTACCTTTTTTCCAGCTAACAGTGACTATCAGGGGGGGCCACAGAGGTAAATGAGACTCATACATGGGGGAGGGTGGGGGGGGGGTCATGAGCAAAAGAAAAAAAGGTGAGAACCCCTGCTGTAGACGACCAGCGAACTGCCAGAACCCAGATGAACATGCCTGACAACAGTTGAATGGCAATTGCTACTTTCGGTGCATTAACTACATTCTGACCGGATCATAAGACCGTCACGCCATCATATGTGAAAAAGTTGTACAGCAGCACATACAATTCACCAGTGATGTTAATGTTGTTGCTATTGATCCACCGGCGTTAGGGCTCTCGCCCTTCGGCCCAAAGCCATGTCGTGATATCTGCATAAGTTGGCAAGTTGTTGTTTTACTCCATATAAGGTGTTTCATTTATCTGGCCTCGGAGGTAGGAGCATTTTCCTAACATTATCGAGTGCTGTTCACTCAAAGATGCGGTGCTGGTGATGACCATATGTACTTTCTCTGCTCCTCATATGTTGGGCATCTTTGAAGCAGATGTTCAGCAGTCATTTTATCAATACCACATTTACACTCATCTATAGTTCCTGTCTTTAGCTTGTTGAATAGATATGTTTTGGCCCGCGCGGAGTCTGAAAATTACCATTTGTTCTCTTCTGCTGAGCTGGGAATATTCATCATTTTGTGTGGCCTGGATACTCTGCATCCATTAGCTTCTGTATCTGATTCTGATAAAACTCATTGCCTACTCGAAAATTGTGATTGTACCAGGCTGAGGTAGCTTTTCACCTTCCTTTGCCTATCTGTCAGCCTCTTCATTGCAGGGGAAGCTACAGTATCAGAACTCTTTTGAATCGTTGACGTAGTTTGTGGAGAACTATTTGTGATGACAGGATTTACGTGAGATAGTGAAAGATTCCGTGAGAAAATCAAGGGCTATTCTATTAAGAATGCCTGATATCTGCAGACACATCAAAGAACACTATTCTCACTATCGGGGTAGTCCACTCTTGTGAAACTGAAAAAGGAATATTTAGTAGATTGATTTAATTGTTATTTAATTTACAATTATTTTTGGCTGGAGCCCCAAGGTAAATGATCAAAAAATTTATATTATCAAACTTATTACCACGTTGAAGACAACAACCATACATCTGACAAGTTACAAAGTAAAGCAGACATGGTTGGTTTAGTTATTCAAATATAAAATAGAATTTTCAAAAGGAAAAAATCATATAGAATCCCACTATACAGAATGATAGTTACACTGGTATTATTGCACGTTTAGTGTTACATTAGGCAAGTTTCATTATTTGGTTTCAAAGTTTGTGAAGTTGTATGTTTCGCTTCTCAATAGATGTTTGTTACTCATCTTTTGGGAGATATGTTGTTTTTCTGGGTTTGATGTTAGCTTTTTTTTTTTTACTCAATGGGTTGCCCTGGCTGTGGTCTGTCCTCTCGTTTGTATGGACTATCGTGCAAACTCAGGATCTCTGTTCCTACAGTCGCGTACATCAGCACTTTTGGTTTGTACTGCATAAGGACTTTCTAGTCTTCACCATTAAGACTGAAAAATACACATATTGGAAGCTTCGTAAGTTTCCTGCTGAGGTAAACTTCATCTCCACCTCCCCCCTTTCTATTTTCTGACCATTAAATAATAATACGTCCCTGACAAAAGCAGGTAACGCGGTGCCTGTAACGCAACTCAAGGTTCGAGCAGTACACGCGTTCTCCCTATCCTCCCCGACTCACAATGTAAACCTCAGTATTACTAATATGCCTCGGGCTGCTATTGTTTGTTTACACTGGCCAACGAGGGCTAAGTAATACCTAGGCCGAGTGAAAGTTACTCCTTCTTTATTGTCCCGCTTCTATCATTCATGCTTGGTTAATCATGGAAAATGTAGAAGTACATTTCCCCAAACACATAAATTGACATGTGCATTTAAATAAGTATCAATAATAGTTCACTAATAAACACACATATTGTACATTCAAGATAGAGTGATTGAACAGCTGATAGATTATTAACACAGAACTCAGCAATGAAGTTAATGATTGATAGATCTAAATTTTTCCTGGCTCCAGTTGGAGAAGAGGTACAACATTGGCTAGATGACTAAAAAAAGATCTCTGTAGGTCATAATGGATGAAATCTGTCTTCAGTGAGTAGTTATGCGACTGAATTAGAAGTTGCAAATCTTGCATATATCAGAGAACAAGAGTTAATGTTACAATGAAATGAAAATACAGCTGCAGCTACATCTCAATAATGATCATAAATGTATATATACATATTAGATATGCAAATTAGGTATTATGACCTCTACACCTGACGATAGAAGGAGAACGACTAAGTTAGTAAGTAAGGTATTATGAATAATAAAATGTATCAACATACCCTTTCAACGAATTCACTACTGCTCTGGTTCTTGATGGCTTTAGGTCGTTAAGTTCAATGACTTAGAATCCTAATTAAATGTTGCCCGTCCAGTTGGTACAGTGTGAATCGTGGCTGTATGACCGGGCCCCAGTCTTGGTTCTTTGTTGAGTGCCAGAAACTGTAGGGTTCCGATATTTAACAGGTCATCCTATTCCCTCCCCCAAGCATCACGTATTTGGTGGGCAGGTCTCAAAATGTCAAAAGTATTCCTATTCTCCAATAAGCTTGCGTTGGTCCAGAGTGGAAATTTAATCTAAAAAATAGGCTGTCCTTTATCTGGGCTTCACTGTCTATTGCATATGTTCTCAGAATCGTCAAATTTTTTTTATTTTTATTAATGTGTTTGCTACTTTTCTTTGTAGCACGCCCCTTTCAACCATCTACCATGTACATGGAGTTGTTGGTTATATCAGGACGTGTTTCCTGCGTTGTAATATGTTTTTGTTTGTATTTATTTTATACTATATTATCTCTAGTAGGTATTTTCCTTTTGTAGTTATAGTTCATAATGGTTTTTTTTTTTTTAAACTAAAATATGCTATTGTCTAATCTGGTATGTTTTTAATTTTCATTGGATGTTTTATTTGGTTAATCTGTATGTATCTGGGGTTTATCTTTCTCCAGTTTGGACTACTGGTTCGGATCCTTATTTATGTTTTATATGTTAGCTTTTGTTTTGGTAATATAGTGTTTTATTAACTTTTGCATTTCTGAAGGGGTCTTTGGCCTATGAGATTTTCTACACTCATTTCTACCTTGTGTTTACTACAGTATGTCTTAATGTTTTGCCTCTGTTGGTCATATTTCTTGCAGTCCACCAGAAAGTGTCTAATTGTGTTTGGTTCTTGACACTCTTCACATGTGGGTTCCTCAATCATGAAATATCCAGTTCCAAGCTTGAGCCTCAGCAATTTTTTTATTAATTTGTATTTTTAGTTCATCTTTTATTTGACATTTTTTGCTTGGTTTTTTTAGGATTTTATATGCGTGTCTTGCTTTTTTACTTTGGTCCCATGCTGTTATCCACTCTTTAGTTATTGCTTGAGCAATTAAACTCTTTATTTCGAACTTCCCTAGGCCTACTTCAATTTTGTTATAGCTAGTTCTCCCGCCTTTGGCTTCTTTGTCTGCAAGCTTATTTCCTGCTATCCCCACATGTGATGGTATCCATGTTAGTGTTGCCCTGCATCCTGTAGTATGCAGATATGTATTAACCTGTAGTATTTCCTCTATAATATCTGGCCTACTACAACCATTTCTGTTTCTGATAGCTAATACTGCTGAAAGGGAATCTGTGAGAATGGTTACCTTTTTGGGTGGGTTTTCTGCAGCTATTTCTAAAGCTTTTAGGATTGCCACTAATTCTGCTGTAAAGATGGATATATTACCTGTTACTTTGTATCTTTTGTAAATTTTTAATTTTGGTATTGTTATTCCTGCTCCTAATTGTCCTTCTTCATCTTTTGACCCATCAGTATATATAGTTAGGCTATTATTTATATACCGTTCTATGTACTCTAGTGCTTTACTTTTTGCTGAGATTATGTCGTTAGATTTGCTTATGATCTTTGATAAGTGAGAGTCAGTTTCTGGCACTCTCAGTTCCCATGGTGGGATCTTTGCTTTGTACTGAGCACTACTGTTTATCGTATTAAACAGGTCTGGGTATTGATCCACTTCATCCATTGTTTTCCACCCTGACGGGTATCTATTATGGTTTAATGGAATGTGGCCTATGTACTGGTTACCCCTATAAAAGGTTTTGTGTGCTGGGTGAGGTGGATCTTTAGTCACTTTTGCCCAGTAGCTGAATCTCAGTTCTTTTCTCCTTAGCTCCAGGGGTATAATGCCTAGCGCTACTTCTAGTGCCTCTGCTGATGTTCCCTTTGAGGCACCTGCTATTATTGACAGTGCCTGGTTTTGGACTGTGTCTAGTTTTTTCTTATTGCTCGGGGCGGCTGATGCATAGACAACACTGGCATAGTCAAGTTTGCCCCTAATAAATGATTTATAGAAGGTTATCATTGTCTTATTGCAGGCTCCCCAACCACTCCCTTTCATATATCTTTGCATGTTAATAAGTCCCCTACTGCTTTGCACTAATAGGTCTATGTGTTTGTTCCAGTTTAGTTGCTGGTCTAATACCATACCAAGAAATCTAGTTGATTTTGCTGTGCATACTTTTTGCTCATTAATGCTTATGTCAATTATATTGTTTTTAATTACACGCCATCTACTGAAGATCATTCCTATGGTTTTTTTAACGTTTAGATTAAATCCCCACTTGTTCATCCAGTCAGATACTTTATCCATTTGCTTTTGTACTGTTTTATAGAGGAATGGGAGATTTCTTCCCGTTCTCCATATCGCAGCGTCATCTGCAAACTGGGATAAGTTGTTTTTTAAATCTTTAAACTCGTCGCCTAGGTCGTTGACCATAATCGTAAAAATAGATGGTGATATTACTGATCCCTGGGGAATTCCATTCTGTTGCTCATACACCTCAGATCTATCATTGTTTATTTGTACCGTGAAGTATCTATCCTGCAGGAAGTTTTCTAGATAATTGTAGGTTCTGCCTACTATACCTAATTTCCTGATTTTATGTAGTGCACCCTCCCTCCAACACTCATCATATGCTCTTGCTACATCAAGGAATATTGCTACTGTCTTTTCATTCCTTTTGAAGCATGTTTTAACATCATGTTCCAGCCTCAACAGTTGCTCTATTGTACTATGTTGGCTTCTAAAGCCAGACTGGGTTGGACTGTACAAATTATGCTTTTCTAGATGAAATTTTAGTCTGCTGTTGACTATTGTTTCTAGAATTTTTCCTAGATGCGATGTTAACGATATTGGCCTGTATGAGCTGACATCATGTGTTTCCTTATCTGGCTTTGGTATGGGGATGACTACTGCTGTCTTCCATGAACATGGTATTTTCCCCGTGAGCCAGATCTTGTTGTAGAGGGATGCAATCACTCTTAGAGTTGTATTTGGTACCTTTTTGAGGATTTCATAGCTCAGAATGTCTTCCCCAGAGGTGGTATTGGTTTTTCCTGCTAAAGCTCTTTCTATTTCATCTACTGTAATATCTGCATTTAAATAATTAGCATCCTGTGTGGTGTCCATATTTTCTTCTTTTAATTTTTCTAGCAGTGTTTTCCGCCTATTTATTTCTGCCTTATCTAGACTGTCTATTGAGCTAACCTGATAGAAGTATTTAGCTAGTATGTTGGCTTTTTCTCTATCTGTTTCAGCTCTCTCTGGTATTTTAATTGTTGGGATTTTAAATTTCTTGTTGTTTCCTCCTTTAATTGCTTTTAGTTTTCTCCAAACTGTAGTTACTTGTGACCTATGGTTTAATGTTTGGCAAAATGTTCTCCAACTCTTTTCTTTAGCTCTGAGTATTATTTTATTTGTTTCATTTCTTAATTTTTTATAGTTTGTGTAATTCTCTTCAGTTTTGGCTTTTCTATACTTTGTCAGGGCCCTCTCCCTCAATTTCAGTTGTTCTGAACATCTGTCTGTCCACCATGGTACTGGATTTTTATCTTTGTTTCTTTTCCTATTTTTACCTTTTTGTGTTGGTTTTAAGTGTTCAGGCATATTCCTGTTTGGTATATATTTTACTGCTATTTTAAAAATCTCATTTGTTAGTTTTTCTGCAAATATATCTATACTGTTAGATTCAATTTGTTCTATGTTTAGTTTACTTAGCTCCAATTGGAAGGACTCCCAGTTTGCCTTTTTTAGGTTGAATGTAGGTTTCGAATGAGCTGGAGTCATTCAGTACTTCCCATTTAGCAGAGGCTAGATTTGGTGTTATAATACGTATGTCTATTGCTGTATCTCCTCCACTGTTGCATGGGTTAACCCTTGTCACTGAGCCATCATTTAGTATGATTAGCTCAGCACTTTCAATGTAGTCCAACAGTCTTTTTCCTAGAATCGTCAAATATTCCCCGTTCAGAAACTTTATAGTGGGCAATAAAAATGTCTTTGTTTCCTTACTTTCCCGAATAATTAAACGGGTGTATCTCGCCTCCTAGTCTCTGAGTCGGTGAATTTTATCAGTTATGCCATCTGTGAGAAGCATTTTATGACTCTTGACGCCAAGTGTAAACCTTACTGGGCGGTTATGATGCAATATCTAGTCGCCAAAAGTCTGCAGTCGTCTCTGTTCTGAGTTCTAACCTATCTTAAAGTGCGTGAAGAACGACCAGAAAGTGTTGACAGCAGAATATGGCAACAGTACATGGCGCGCTGTTAAGCCGCGACAGTCAAATAATAAGGAAGAAAATTGTAAGGACAATTGACGTAGTTATAGGAGAAAGACAGAAGAAACAGATGGACGAATTTTGGTTTCGTCACACTATTCTTAGGTCATCCAAATCTGCATTATTCTGGCTCTTCGCCGTTGCAATTAGCAACAACGCGTCTGTGTAGAAAGCAACTTGTCTTTCTGTGCTTTCTTCTGTCGTTAGAACTCTGCTGCAGTTTTCAAGGCCTCTGCTCTGAAGTTACTGGAGAATGTTTCTGTTACAACTGACAGCTTGTGTGTATGTGTATGTGTGTGTGTGTGTCTGTGTGTGTTTTTAGTGTGTTTGTGAGTGTGAAAGTGCTTAAGCACAGACGGACAGCTCCACCCTCCATCTTCTGTTTCATTTATTGCTGATCCATCTGTGTATGCATGGGTCAAGGTGTTGTTTGGGTAATGTTTATTTATATTTTGTCGTTTTGGCTTTTCTCAGTGTTGCAGCCAGGCTCTTCATTCTCTCAATTCCAGGAATTTTTATTTATCATTTCAGGGAAACGATGTATTATAGAGACTTAAGTGGCTATATTCGTTTAAAAGACGAGACCTTCCCTCTCTGTCCTTTTCTGATACTTTTCCCCTTTATCTTTTCCGTGGTTACCAAGCTCTCTAAACTCTTCTGTCGTCTATGAAGAGTAAAAAACTCTTTGATTTTGCAAGTTCAATAACTCACTTGTATAGGTTTAAAAAAATGTATTTTTGTATTCCTAAAACACCCCCACCCCATCTTTTGATACATTCAACGCAAGTATGTGGGTAGTAGTACAATGTGTAAATTATATATCCCTTTATATATTTTGAGTTGACAGACAAAATGTTCTATATTGAGATTAAATAAGGTAAAGGCACCATTACATATTGTAGTTATAAATGGGTATATTTTAGTCTTACACCGGTAAGACCGGTCAAATTGGGTCGCTGCGTCATCTAGTACTATTATTACGTCACAATTGTTGTCTTACTCACAACAATAGGACGCAATAACAGAGTCACCTCCGTCTCTCCTATCGCCGACAGCTAATTCATCCCTTTTCCATACACCTCACCATAGACATGTTTTCATGGCATGTTAAATAAATGCTCCGTTGGATAATTGTTGTTCGTTCTTTTTGTTTGTAAACGAATAACCTTGTGCTTTCCTCGTGATAGCCAAAAACAGGTGTGACGACAAGGCTATATTTGAAATAGCATTATGATTTATCATGTACACCTATCCTCCTTCATACTCTCCATCAAGGCCTTTCCCGACGCCAGGTAGGAAATCTCGTGGGTTCAACTGGGGCTTCTTTGTGACATGTTTTAGATGAACCTAGTGTGTTGTGTACTAGTTGTCAGGTTTGTCATCATCATTATGTGCTCCGCCTAAATGCACGTTTTTTGTACAGTCATGGTTTCCGCTAACTTCCGGGACTTTTCTTGATCTCCACCTTTGTCATAATGACATACCTTATGGTGTTGACAACGAATCCCCGCCCACCCTACAACTGTCGTGGCTTTTGAGCTTTTTTAGTCACTAATTGCTTTGTCAGTGTTCTTTGAAGAAGAACAAGCGAATATAATAACAAACGTCAAAGTCGTTACCTTTCAAATCCCTAAGGAGCAAATTCCAACAACAAACTCAAACCAAGTGCTACTGTCCAGGGGCGTCCTTAAAATATCTGCCACCCGGGCGGATCCTACATTTTGCACGCCCTTCCCACAAAGAAACACACTTGCAAGTATAATTTTAAACAGTAAAAACTATCATAATAGTGTTCGATGGCACTCTTCCTCCTGGCTGTCACCCGGGGCAGACTGCCCACCTCGCACCCCCCTTAGTAAGCCACAGCTCCTGTCCCTGTGCCATCACTTCAATGTCTTTCTATGTCTTCCTCGTCGCTTTCATTTCTATCTCCATGAGTTTTTCGATCTTCCTCTACCTCCCGTCCCATGAGAATTTTAGAAGAAGAACTGCCTTGTAAGGCTATGAATATATTTCATCAATGTGCGCCCAGTTCATCGCCAGCGCCCTCATCTTATCTCTTGTTCCACTGGCACTTGTCTGGTTCTTGTCAGTTCAACATAAGAGATCTTGTCACACCATTTCAATCTTTCTAATCAACGCCAGACCTATTTATAAAAGTCTGTAGCTTTACGGGCCAAGCAAAATGAAAACAACAAACAGGCAAATTAATATTACTCAGACAGAAGACACGCATGCACACTTCAGGCAGATATCTTCTTGGTTCGCCTGTCTACTCCCAAAGGAGCACAGGCCTTCAACAAACTCATGCCAAGGCTTTTTATCCCTCGCCATCAGCTCAAGGTACATCCATGTCTTCTTCGTCCCCTTCCAGTTCTCTTCTCCATGTGTTCTTTGGTCTTCCTCTATCTCTCTTCCCCTGGGGATTCCAGAACAGAGACTATCTGGTAATGCTATCAATAATTGTTCGCAGTGTGTGTCCTAACCATCTCCAACGTCTTCCAATCTCTTGTTCCACTGGTACTTGTCTAGTTCGTGTCATCTCTCGTTCCACTGGCACTTGTCTAGTTCGTGTCATCTCTCGTTCCACTGGCACTTGTCTAGTTCGTGTCATCTCTCGTTCCACTGGCACTTGTCTAGTTCGTGTCATCTCTCGTTCCACTGGCACTTGTCTAGTTCGTGTCATCTCTCGTTCCACTGGCACTTGTCTAGTTCGTGTCATCTCTTGTTCCACTGGTACTTGTCTAGTTCGTGTCATCTCTTGTTCCACTGGCACTTGTCTAGTTCGTGTCATCTCTTGTTCCACTGGCACTTGTCTAGTTCGTGTCATCTCTTGTTCCACTGGCACTTGTCTAGTTCGTGTCATCTCTTGTTCCACTGGCACTTGTCTAGTTCGTGTCATCTCTTGTTCCACTGGCACTTGTCTAGTTCGTGTCATCTCTTGTTCCACTGGCACTTGTCTAGTTCGTGTCATCTCTTGTTCCACTGGCACTTGTCTAGTTCGTGATATCTCTTGTTCCACTGGCACTTGTCTAGTTCGTGTCATCTCTTGTTCCACTAGTACTTGTCTAGTTCGTGTCATCTCTTGTTCCACTGGCACTTGTCTAGTTCGTGTCATCTCTTGTTCCATTGGCACTTGTCTAGTTCGTGTCACCTCTTGTTCCACTGGTACTTGTCTAGTTCGTGTCATCTCTTGTTCCACTGGCACTTGTCTAGTTCGTGTCATCTCTTGTTTCACTGGCACTTGTCTAGTTCGTGTCATCTCTTGTTCCACTGGCACTTGTCTAGTTCGTGTCATCCGTTCCACATTAGTGATCTTGTCATACCACTTCGCTCCTTCTATTCTACGCAAGCATCCATTTATGAAAGTATTTAGTTTTTTCAGTTGTTCTCCATGTTTCAGAGCCATACAATAAGGCTGTCTTGCCATTTTAATTGAAAATTCTTATTTTTGCGCTGGATCTGATTTCTTGTGATCTCCATATATTTTTCAATGCAATGAAAGCTTCTCTAGTCATATTGCTGCAAAGGTTTGTGTACAATTCTACACTCTTCCACTGCATTCTTGTTATCGTTTCCTGCATTTATTCTGAGTATCTTATTTTTCTCCCTGTGTATTTTAAGATCCACGTGCTGTGATCTCTCATCAAGTATTTTCGTTGTGTCTTGCCAGTGTGAGGGTTGATATCTTCTTCTTCTTCTTTGATCCTTAGGCGCAAACAGTCAAAGCAGTCAGTGGCCATCACGCCTGGTGCCGTCTGGTAGGGCAGCAACAAACTGCTTCCACTGTGTTCGGTCGGCGGCCATCCTGCTAACAGTGCCCCAGCTCTGCTTCTTTCTTTGCATCTCGGCCTCCACAGTTCTCCGCCAAGGAAAGCGAAAGAGAGGCCGAGGGTTGATATTGTAGCACAATAACAGGGTAATTTCAGGATCAGTAAGATAATTTTCGTGTTATATTTCTTTCTGTTTTCGTCCGTAAAGGAGCATATGGAACTGTTATGAGCCTTTTTGCGCACCACATATGGTCTTGTATTTGAAAGCTATGTGGTGCACAAAGGGGCATGGATGCGAATGTGTTTACGCGTGGTTGAGGGTGACGTGAAATTGTTTGGAGTAGCAACGAGAAGCAGTGTGTGTAAGATGTCCGTCGGGACTGGCAGTGTTTGAACAGTGCTTGGAATATGTCCGTATGGACCGGCTGTATTATAGGCAGTGTTGAATATTATGAAGGAGTCGTCTCTCAGTGATATAATATTTTATGAAAGTATCGGATACATGTCTTGTATGTGGATAAAAAGGGAATGCAGAAATAATACGGACGTATAAAATATTTATGTGCAGAGAGGCACTGAGAAGTTCGATGGACGACTGAATTATAATTAAGTGGATTATATCATATGTTGATGATCAATGATATTATATGAATTGAATTTTAAAGTGGACGTTATTTAAAATGTTGCGTGCGATCCAGGAATTGAAGAATACTATTGATTAAGTGACTTTTGGCCGTTTCGATTTGAAGTATTGAGTAGTCGTTTATTGATACCACACCAACACCAGATCACAAAACCACGACCTTTCACGTAACAGGGCCCCACAGCGAAAATTTCCCCATGCGGGAAATTGTGCGCCACATGCACTACGTACTCTCTTGCAGTTGTGGTGACTGCAGCTATGTGTTTTACGTGAACCGGAAAGTCACTCTGATTGTACCTATATCCTAAGAACAGCCTTTTTTTTAGTCTAAACAACATCTGGAAGTCCTCTCAGTACAGCACAAGCACAAAATTAGGATTATATCAGAGCTGTGTGCTTTCTGTGCTTCTCTATGGCGCGGAGAGCTGGAGAGTTACAGAGAAGGAAATGTCGAAATTGTCCTCTTTTCATACAACATGCCTAAGAAAAATTCTCCGAATCTTTTGGCCGAATATCATCACCAACCAAGATCTGCTTACTCGGAGCAAGCAAGAGGACATGCACACCATCATAGCTGGCAGACGCTGGAGCTGGGTTGGCCATGTACTCAGAAGAGACCCCGATGCCATCACAAGAACAGCTATGCTATGGACCCCTGAAGGAAAACGAAAGAGAGGCCGACCAAAAACAACTTGGCGGAGGACTGTGGAGGCTGAGATGCAAAGAATGAACCAGAGTTGGGGCACTGTACGAAGGATGGCCGCCGACCGAGCAAAGTGGAATCAATTTGTTGTTGCCCTACAAGACGCCACTAGGCGTAATGGCCACTGACTGCTTTGACGGTTGGCGGCTAAGGATCAAAGAAGAAGAAGACTGAAGCGTGACGCCACCGTGTTTCGAACCCGATACCTTAGCCGCGAGGAAGCCAGCGCTTTAACCACTCAGTTAATGGAACGCTCACATGAAACGAATGCCAAAATACGGAGCAATAGTTGGCACTTGATCAATAAATTATATATTTTTATTATTGTTTATGTCCGGGAAACAAAATAAAAATAAAGTTATAATCTAAAATTGCCAATAATTAGAATGTTAAAAGTAGCAAAAATTGATGCAAGCTATGAAGTCACGTGCTGAACAGGCCGGATCTCATCTTGAGCTTTAATATTCAGAAACATACCATTTGATTTAATCAGCTTGGCATGCATTTAAAGGATCGTCACATCTGGTCCCAAGGTAGGAGGAGGAAGCGTGTGGCATACTGTACACTCCCCGCCAACTAAGGGGACTCTCTAAATATTCAGAGCTAACATACTGTGCTCTGGTTCTGGGCTCTTACCAAGGAATTATCACGTCCTGCACACAGCCACTTCGCTTTCCCCTACCCATCATGGGTCCATAGTGAGATCCTCCTGCATGCAGCCAATCAGGTTAAAAAAAAGAAAAAACCAGAGTTACGTCTGGGGATCAAGTGATTTCTCCATGCTTGTGACGAAATGGACGACCTCTTCACGATCTTTGTTTCTCTTCGGCAGTATCGGTACATTTGTGGTACTGATTTTTATTTGTGTACTTTTGAAAGTACAAATTTCTTCTCATTATCGGCTAAGGAGCAAGTAGTTTGTATGTTCAAACATTTGTGACACTCCTTGCAGATAATGTTTATCCTAGCTTGCGGTGAGCAACTGAGATAAGATAGTCGCCGACGGGTTTAGATTGAACCGCTGATACGACGAGATTACTGTCTGTGTGACACATGTGGGCAGATAACTGCCACATAATTGCTTCCGGGCCGATTTGTTATGACAACATTACTTTCTAATAAAGTAATAAGTATTACAGCTTACACATGTTGTCATGTGAGTTCCCCGATCTGTCCGTAAGTTTGTACACAAGGGCATCGGACAACATATTACCATATATGGGAGACGTGACCTTTGCAAAATTGTTCCATGTCGGAAATATTTTGAAAGTACCACACCCGACCTGTTTGAATATGATTGGAGCGTTTATTTAACTCCATAACAAACGAAGGCGTGGGAAGATAGGAATATATTCTGACCTTTTTCGCAGTTTTATTTCACTGTGAATTTCACGATCGCCAAGACAACATCAGACCTCCCCAGAGTGAAGACTAGATTCATAATTCCTTTTGTTAACCGGACCTTTTATTGGAGAACCAAATAAGACTTACAAAGCACAGGAGATCTCTACATTTTAATAAGGAACACCGGGACTAGGAAACTGAAGAAAGACACGGAGTCAGAGAGGATTGAAGTTACAATTAACGATCCCTAGTACACGCGAATGAAGGCAGCTGCCAGTGCATTTTTTTAAGTCCTCTGAGCAAAAACGTCTGTGAGCCAAGATTGGCGTAAGTAGTACATTTTCATTCGATGTTTCATTACTAACATGTGAACTAACGCACACACACACACACACATACACACACACACACACATATATATATATATATATATATATATATATATATATATATATATATATATATATATATATATATATATATATATTACCATGTGAATTTTAATGTGTGAAACTCGCCATTGGATGTCAAAGTCACTTGACGCTGGCAACCTCAGCGTATAGAATGATGATTCATGAACCACCACTGCACGGGCTGGTGATTGCTTTATTGATAGTTTCGTAAACAGAACTAAAAGTATAAAGTAGTTCCAGGTTCCCTATGGTGCAGTGAGGGAAAGAAGAAAGAAATTATGTACATTCTAAGAATGATACTTACAGTTTAAAATCTTGTCACTAAGTGTAAATGTAAACGAAAAAACATATTCATGTTAAAATTAATAGAAGTTTCAAACTTTTCAACAAGTGTAAATATAAAGGAAACATAAATGAATTTATATTGTGAACACTTTTCAAACAGTGGAGATGTAAATGTAAAACATCCGTACGTTTAACCTTTTCATTTAAATGTAATGTAAAGCTAAAGCTATTCAGTTTAAATGTAAAGAAAGTTTTATCCCGAGGGATTAAATTTAATTCTCATCGAGGGTAAATTCTGTCATGGGATGGTAGAATAGAAGAGGGGGGCACATAACTATGTGTCGGAAAATGCCATACTCAGAAGAGCGTTTCGTTTCTATTTCTATTACCAGTTATTGGTGGTACCAGCAAAAAGGACCATTTCTGGGACATGAAGGGACGAGTGGTTACTCTTTAAGACGGAAGACCAGCTTTGAAGACTCTCCTAGACTTTCTTGGGAAACGAGCTTTACCCTACGAACCTTGACCAGAGACGAGTGAACGCAGTGTACAGAAAACCAACTCATCAGGAAGAGGAGGATCAGAATCGTCACTGGCAGCTAAGTTAACCCATATGCTGCCACTTGAACCGCTTATCAAAAACCATCCCCCGGGTGATGAAAACTTTATTTTGTAATTAATTATTATTCCTTTCTTGTAAATTGTTAAACTTAAAAGTGATTATTAAATTTTGTTAGTTGTAATTATACCAATTTAACTTCGATTCAATCATTTTAAATGTACTACACGTTTGTCTCACTCAAAGTTACTAAACACACACTCTAAACAGAGCTATATTATTATAATAATAATGCTACTGATTAACTCAGCGGTGGGGGCTTAACGAGCTAGAATAAACCATTGCTTAAATCCTTCACAAAAGTCGTCGGCAGATTAAAGAATTAACGTGCTCAGCAACAGCCAGCTTTGTTTTCACTTATCTGAATATCTTGTGAAGACTTCCATGTGATAGAAGCTTTACTACTCTTCTATCTACATTTCTGCCAAGAGTAATCTTGTGTACAAATAGTCTCCGTTGAAGCCTATAATAGATACTCTTCAGTTTTGGCCACCGTTGGACCACTACTGCAAAGCAGGGGAGGCAATACCGTCACAATGCTTAGTGTGCAATGCTGGGTTCCCAACTTGTTTCATAAACGTTGCATTTAGGCTACCGCTATTCCAAATTCCTGAAACTGTACTATAAAAAATGAAGAGCAGACACGATTTTGTGAAGATCGATCTTTGGAGAACTCAGTGTTTCTGAAGTAGATTCCACAACTCCTGGGTTGCCTGCCGCTGACTTAAATGAACATACCGTGATTGCAAGCCAGACTTATCTTTGTATACTAGAAAGAAATCGGCAGGAATAAACACTCAATAGGACGCTTAACCGGAACACGCAGTTAAAGAAAGACAGACAGGCAAACAGGAAGAAAAAGAAAGAAAGATAGAAAGCGGCAATAAACACTTAATAGGACGCTTAACCGGAACACGCACTGAAAGGAAAACAGGCAGACAGAAAAAAGATAGAAAGATAGAAAGCGACAATAAACACTCAATAAGACGCTTAACCAGCACAAGCAATAATAGAACGAAAGACATAAATAAAGAAACATTTAAAAAAAAAATAAGAAAGAAAGATTAAAACTTTGGAGACACCTTAAAGGAACAGAACTAGACGGCAAGAATTGGCAATAAACACTCAATAGGACGCTTAACCGGAACACGCACTTAAAGAAAGACAGACAGACAAACAGGAAGAAAAAAGAAAGATAGAAAGCCACAAAACCACTCATTGGGACGCTTAACCAGCACTAGCAATAATAGAAAGAAAGAAAGAAAGAAAAAAATAATAGCAAAATAAGAAAGAAAAAGAAAGAAGGAAAGAGAAAAACTGTTGAAGACACCTTAAAAAAACAGAACTAGACGGCAAGCCAAGCCTCACTTCGTTTACTGGAACGAAATCGGCAGTAATAAACACTCAATATGCCGCTTAACCGGAAGACACGCAGTTAAAGAAAGACAGACAGAAAAACAGCAAAAAAAGAAAGAAAGATAGAAAGCCACAAAAAACACTCATTGGGACGCTTAACCAGCACTAGCAATAATAGAAAGAAAGAAAGAATTAGAAAAACAAGTAAGAAAGAAAAAGAAAGAGGGTAAAACTGTTGGAGAAAGACAGACAGACAGACAGCAAAACAGCAAAAAAGATAGAAGGATAGAAAGCGACAATAGGACGCTTAACCAGCACAAGAAATAATAGAACGAAAGAAAGAATAATAATGAAAAAAGACAAAGAAAGACAAAGAAGGAAAGAATAAAACTGTTGGAGATACCTTAGGAACAGAACTTGACGGCAAGCCAGGCCTCACTTCGGCTCCGCCGGTGTTTAACAAAAACAACCCTCTCAAGCAATCAATCTGACCTGTTTATACTTACCTTGAAGGATATCCTTTATTTGACGTCACAAAGGTAATGTCACAAAGACACGTGGGGGTAACAGTTGCGGCCAGGCAGGTAGACTATAAAAACACGTTCAGACCGTATGGAAAACAGTTCGTGCTACGCTTCAACCAATATCACTCGTTGTCAACACAGAGCTATTCTCTTACTAATAAGATAATAAGTGAGAGAGCGATCTGCGTCTAATCTTGTTAAAACATAAGCGGATAGCAACTCTCTGTAGAGATCGTTACTGATTTCTGTCTGTTATGTAAGTATATTTTATTCATTATCTCTTTTTATTTCGCTTGCTATGAAGCATAGAGACACCACCACAGTTGGCCCCTTGCAGGAAGCCAGCGTCAAAGCACATTGCTACTGCAACATAAATTTCTGTTTCAATTTGTTTTACATATGAGATTGTCAACTCTAGGGACAACCTCACATTAGTCCGCCTTTTACGACATGTATGAGAGATCAATAGAAATGTTTCTTTTGTTTCACCAGAGACCCATGCGAACTAAGCGGGAAAAGGGGGGGGGGGGGTGTATATGTAATACATGTTACCATAGGCGGATCTACCATGAAGCCACCAAGTCCAGTTTTCTTTATAAGACATGTTTTTCCCAGTACCAAAAACTGTTTTTTTGTTTGTTTGTTAAGAAAAGTGGCTCCTCCAAGAGTTCAAGCTTCAGTGCTCCCAGAGTGTGGATCAGCCACTGCATGTTATCAATTACAGAAGGGTTCTAATAAACAATTTATGCATTTAACTAACATTGTTAATAAATAACACGAAAAAGGTATAGAAAATCAAACAAGCATAGCTAATAAATAAGAAGAAACAGAAATATAGCTAACTCGGTTAATGACTGGCAAAGAATCAATTAAGTATATGCAAATAACATCACTTACCTACTTAATGAATCGCAAGACGTAGTTAAGATCTAATTTCATACATTTAATTAATTCTTTCATTTCCAGTTTGATCCTTTTAGAATTGGGGCCACCAATGTAGGATCCCTTAGCACGATATCTGCATAAAAACGATGGGTTTTACCAGTGGTGCAATTTGTTTTACACTGTGGGGTTGCACAACCTCACCTTAATCGGGTGTAAGGACTTTCCTGGTGGGAGGAGCCGTCCAATAGTTTCTTTGTCTTAATATACACGGCACAACAAAGTTAACAACAAGGCATAAATGATCGTTTAACTAGCAAAGTTCATTAACAATAAATATCTTAAGGACGCATTTAACCACAATTTACATATACGGATTCACAAATTACGGAATCATACTGAAAATAAGCTTTCTTACTGAGTACAGACTATGAGAATAGAAGAATTTATTTATGTGGATTATGTCATACGAATCTTAAAAATAAGTTATGTCAGAGAGTTCTTGCAAAACAAATTACACAAAACAAACATGAGTATCCATATGGTGAGCAGGTTTGTGGACGCCGTGAATTTATTGTCTAAGAAATACTTTTCCTGATATTCTTCTTTCTTCTTCTTTGATCCTTAGCCGCCGTCTGTCAAAGCAGTCAGTGGCGATCACGCCTGGTGGCGTCTTGTAGGGCAGCAACAAACTGCATCCACCTTGTTCGGTCAGCCGCCATCCTTCGTACAGTGCCCCAGCTCTGGTTCATTCTTTGCTTCCCCCCCCCCCCCCCCCCCCCCCCCCCCCCCCCCCCCCCCCCCCACTAATGTTTCAGGAATATTGTTCATAATATCTCAGACATATACTTTGCGATGACTCATCAGGAAACAACTGGTTTGGGTTATTGAGATGACACAATGAAAACTCTATTGTGTTTTTTCTTCACGAGATCGACACATTCGTATGTGCGAAAATGGCGGCCCTCACTGCTTTGGCAAAGTCATAATAACTTCTAGAACTTCAGGCATGTCGTACAAGGCGACCGATATGAGGTTTGAGCTTGTGGCTGGCAACCTCATCATGAAAAACAAACTGTCACAAAAACCACCGCCGCAAGTGCATGTGAATGTTTGGCGCAGGTTTCTTGTATGGGGACCAGCTACAGTGGTGATTGCATGCTCCATAAGGGACGCAAAGGATGATGATGAATGCTAATGTAAATCAGTATACAGCTTCTGTGGTAAATAATCATTATTGTATATAATTCGTATATATTTCACATAATTGGTGGCGGAAAACGAGGAGGGGGGAGGTGCGGGTGTAACCCACTTGTAATGAAGAAGAAAGAAAATATTGTACACAATGAAACCGATTTCACATTATAATCGACTCTTTGACTGAGTATCGCCGTGCACTATACAAATAAATGCTCGCTCATATATGAATCTAAGGTCCCGCGACTTAAGACTGACAGTGGAGGCTTCACGTGATAATCTGCTGTCTCTTTACTGTCTAGAACACTTTTTTACTTGATTCGTGCTACGTTAATTCATTGTAAGTGTAAAGAATTTATTAACTTAAAGGACGTGGTAGTTTTCCTATGTTTGAAGCAAGGAGTTTACTTTCACTTTGAGTTTTCATATAGTGTTAAAGTTCATTGCAAGTTTTTTAAATATGCGTGCTAAGTCTTAGCTGCCTTTAGGGAAGTACCAAGTCTTTATATTTATTTTTATTTAGATTTGTATGTGTCCTATCTAGCCCTCACTTTTTTTCCTTTCCCTGACAAAGACCTTGTGGCCGCAACGTTGGCTATTTTCTTTGTCTTTTGTCCTCGTAAGATGAATCACCTTTTTGATTTTTTTTAATCCCCATCCATCGTAAGCTTTTTAAAGGTATGGTAATGTTATACATAGTTGTTAAGAAAATGAGGATTAATAACATATGAAATTGGGACAAAACAAAATAAAACTTAGTTCAAACATATTGGCGCCCTGTTACACCTGGGAAAAATCGGCCCCAGATATTAGCCTATCGTCCTTTAAGAGTTAAATATTGCGAATCCCACTTTGCTTCACTTCTGTTGGGAATGCAAGTATGTTACCTGAAGTAGATTACATAATTTTTCAATGCTGTCAATATTTTTTTAATCCACAGAAACACTGAAAGAGAAGACAAAAAGCCATGCTATTCCGTGCCCTGATTAACCGTCTTCTCAAACGTGGCAAAGTGGAGAGTGTGGCCATACTGGACCTTGACGGAAGAGTACAGATGCGTTCCGAAGACCTTGAACTTTCAGAGCGTGATATCCATACCATTCTCAGCGCGCTGAAGGCCGGAGAAAGCGGAAGTGGCCCAATTAGCCTGATGAAGATTCCACTCCGAAACACAACTTTCACGTGCATGTTCCAGGCTTCTTATAAGGGCATGCCTGGTCCGCTAGTGGGAAGGGCGGACAACCAGATGTTTGCTGCCGTGAAAACGAGCAAGTGTGTCGTCATTGGCTTCTCCGATCTTGAATCTCCCGGCTCATGCATCTATGAAATTAGTGAAATGGGCAGGGTCTTAGAACTTCAAAGTCGCTGAATCTAGACCCCGGCTTTCCTCACGTTCACACACTGAAGCCAGAACTAAAGACAAAGTGGTGCAAACTCATGCGCCCTTCGTGAAGTGTCCAAATGACGTTTTCAATCCACCACGAGTTATTTATACATAAGAGCGGGTTAATAATGACCAAAACATTAATTACACTCGAATAAGAAGTGGTAGTTGCCATGGCAACATTGCTGTACAGTACTTATGATATGCGTGTTAAATATGTTACAAAGGCAGCAGCAAAGCATGTTTTACACGAATCTTTACAGTCTGTGCCAACAATATTTATTATTATCAGGACATAATAATTTTCCTGTAATTTAACTGCCACCACCAAAACCTCGGCGCCGACGAAAATGTCATCATTATTCCCCTTTTCACTCCTCAGAGAGCGTGGACCACCGCCGCAGATGGCAGCACGATACCTGCATCAAAGCATTTATGCGTTCTTGTAGAAATAGTTTATGTAGTAATTTATGTTACATGGTGAGGTTGCCAGCCCTATACACAATCTCACATTAGTCACCCTTTACGACATGCCTGAGGAAGTAGGCCTATTCTGTCTATGTCCCCTCAAAGCCCTCCCCCCGAACTACAAATTGCCGATGGCAATATGCACGTTATTATATTGCGTTAATTAGTTAAGTGACATTACAGTAAAACTGATTTTAGTGAGGGGCAGACAGAATAACATGCAAGTCAATTTTACAATAGAAAAACCATGACATACTTCATCGATCAGCTGTGCTGACACATATATACTTTTAATGTTGTTTCTTATTCCCTTGTTTTGAAAAGCATACCAAATTAATATAGCATTTTTATAACAACACTTTTAAAAAACATATACATCATTCTTAACTGTTTAGATACCAAGCGATCTGGTCTGTGCATCGCAAGAGAAACCCAAATAAGACAATCTACAGAAATCCACTACACAGAGCACTTTCCTATGCCTGTTGGTAACTTATTATGCGAAAAATACTGAATGGTGTGTCTTGTGATGTGATAATAGTTTTACATTACGTAGTCTGGTTATCGACAGAATTATTGTTTGTATATGTGTGTGCTTTTGGTCGTGTCTGTGTGTTTGAGTAGAGAGAAAGTAAATGGTCTCTGTATTGGATGGTGCGTGGTCGGGAGAGGTAAAGCCATAAATGTGTTACACGATGACTGTGTGGTCGCGAGAGGTAAAGCCATAAATGTGTTACATGATGACTGTGCGTAAGTTTGTTGGCTAAAGCCAAGGAATCTAACATTTGTAAAAATAGATTGATGGTTCGAGAGATAGAGAAGGAGACAGAATGACAGACAGATAAATGGATAGATGAAATGCTGGATGGTCTATGGATGGGGGTGGATGGAGAGAGAGATGGATGGATGGATGGACAATATAGAGAGAATGGAACTTGCATATAAAAGTGTAATGTGTAAGTTAATATTTATATATGTCTACTCTCATTTTTCAAGACTTTTACAAGTTACAATATACATATGTTTACTTGCATTTTCAGAAGTTTTACATATCGTGTATATTTGTTTATAATTAAATTTCTCATTTTTACCAACGAGGCACAAAGTCAGAAGTACAGTTTGACTCATATTTGGGTCAAGATTACTGGAAAACTTTATTGTTGGAGTCCTCGAAAATAAAACGAGAATAAACTAATACAAAAAGAGTTGGATGTCTGCCTCATTTATCGTTTGTTCCGAGTAATTGTTTGCTGTATCAACAAATGTTATTTTTAAATATATGTTTGCCTTGTTCCACCAAGCCTTATTACCTTCCAACCAATCAACAACTTTGAACACATTTTTCTCTTAACAAGCTGAAGCGGAGATGGCAAAAAAGCAGTACTATGGCAACGAGATGTAAACAGGATGATAGTACACATAAGGAAGGGAAACCCGAATCCTGTAAACAGTAAATTAATATGAAACAAATATAAAGGTATGTTATCAGGCACTCGCAGGAAATAAAGAAGTAGAACACTAGACAACAGAAAAACAACAGATATGAGTGGCTTACCCAAGATTTGAACCCTAGACCTTCCGTGCGATAGCCCCGCCTAGCCATGCAAGCATCAAAATTCGTAGATGGCAGGGAGGATAGTGTGATTCACTTGCATGGCTAGGCGGGGTTATCGCACGGAAGGTCTAGGGTTCAAATCCTGGGTAAGCCACTCATATCTGTTGTTTTTCTGTTGTCTAGTGTTCTACTTCTTTATTTCCTGCGAGTGCCTGATAACATACCTTTATATTTGTTTCACATTAATTTAAAGGATGTTCGTAGTTCACAACACATTAGAATCCTAAACATGAATATTGTCACTGCCAAATTTTACAGTGTACAATGCATGATAAGACATTTTCCTTGTGCGTTGGATAGTAACTGATAGCTTGAGGGGGAAAAAAATGCCTTCAGCGTCTTAACGCACCTTTTGTATGGTATACTTTATGACGAGATGATAAACGTGAGCGTTTGTCTTAGAAGATACCTGTTCCAGCATTTGCTTATGACCCTAATCAGCGAGCTTCATATGCAGGCTTGAATATACGACGTATTTAAACTCTGCGTATCCTGATTGTAACACTTAGTACGGGGAAAAAAAGTAAAAACTTGCCGGGTGTACTAGGACACATAGTTCGTTTGAGCCAAATGCTGGTGCTGTAAAAACAGGTTTACATATGTCAACAGGGATATTTATAGAGAAACACATTTAGTAAGGTTGAATTCCAAGAATTGTTGTGCCTTTTTATAGAATAGGTTAAAAACACACACACATACACAAAACAAACATACACATAAAACAATACGCTTATGTATATCATCTGATTCAAGTGAGGCTCAGGCCATTTCCCTTTGTGAGGCTCCCTCACTGTATTGGAAGAAGGGTAACAAGTGCGCTAATCATGCATCCTTGGCTGAGTTGAGACACCCCAACCCCCTTTTTATACCCCATGTTAACGAGAAATCGACCTTGAGTTTCCCTAATCAGGATGAAAAGGACAGACAGACAGACAGACAGGCAGGCAGACAGACAGGCAGACAGACAGACAGGCAGGCAGGCAGACAGATAGATAGACAGATAGACCTATAGATAGATAGATAGATAACCTATAGATAGATAGATAGATAGATAGATAGATAGATAGATAGATAGATAGATAGATAGATAGATAGATAGATAGATAGATAGATAGATAGATAGATAGATAGATAGATAGATAGATAGGCTATCAAACAACGATACTTTTTAAAAAAAAATAGGAGTTTTGCTTCGTTTGGCGAAGCACGTCCCGTTCAACCTAGACACAAGGTCCGTCGGTTATAATAGGCGTATGTCCAAATATAACAGCCCTAGTGGTATGGTGTGTAAATTGTCAGCCATGCTTCAGACTCACCTAACTGAATAAACACATGCACAAGCTACGATTGTCGGCTTCCCCACCGTGCACATGTGGATTAAACTAAGGTGACCAGACGTCCCGGTTTTTCCGGGACAGTCCCGGCTTTCGACCATTTTTGATAATTTGCCCCGACTTTTTTTCGATGCAATCCGGGACGCCAATTTGTCCCGGTTTTGGACGAATTTGCCAATTTGGCATAAATCTCAGATTTAAAAAAAAATTATTATTCCGTGGCTGACTGAGGGAATTTTTAATTATTAGTGAACTGGAGCCAAAACAGCACAAAAGGTTGTCAGGACCGCGAATTAGTTTTGTAGTGTGACCGCTTGGCCTTTCACGCTAGCATTATCCCTCCTACTTCCACGCTAAGCATTTTTATGTGCTATAATATGCTACATGTAAGAATGACAGACCTTAAAAGCAAATAAGACGTTTTTACACAAAACGCAGTATTCATTCAAAGTTCAGTTGGCAGTTACTGCTCTGACAGGGCAAACGTAGGTCAGTCTCAGATAATAATGAATGGGTTTTATACGCGCGAAAGTGGGAAATGAATGTTTGTGTGATCTGGTTTTTTTTTAAATTCCAATTGTTAAGTTGGAAAAGATCACACATGTGAAAAAAGTCGAAATAACAGAATGTCGTGTGCAAAAAGGTCGAAAAGCTGAGGAAAGGAGTGCAAATGTAGATTATTGTACCGTGTGAAAAAAGGACGGGTCGTGTGAAAAATATGAAAGATTAACTCTGACTAAATAAAATTTATATAACTACTAGTGCCGTATAACCTACACGGCCACAGTAGTTCCAATGTCATATTCGCAGTTATTTGAAATTTTAGGTAGTGGTAAAGTACCAAGATTTTGCGTACGGTATACGTTTATTTAATTTAAACGGTGAACTATTTGTGCATATTTTGTTATTGTTGTAAGAAAATGGTACCAAAGCGTAAATGCAGTTTCAATGAAGATTTACAAAGGAATATCCGTTTATGAAAAAGAGTACATCAAACTTCAATGTACGATATATATGCCTCCGGGTTTTCAATAAGCCATAGTGGACGTGGTGATATTAAGAACCACATAAGCAGTGAGAAACATAAGAGAGCCGTCGTTACAGCTGCATCAAGCTCGTCGTTAACCACTTTCTTCAGAGCTGATAAAATTGGTGACCAAGAAGAGCAATTAGCTGCTATAGAAGGCGCCTTTGCATACCATACAGTGCTACACAATCATACTTTCAGGTCTATGGATTGCACATCAAAATTACTTCAGGTTACTTTAGAGCCAAAATTTGCATGTGCATGTACGAAAACAGAAGCCATTATTCGAAATGTCTTGGCACCCGAAATTCTAAATGAGTTAAGGTGTGACCTAGGAAAGTCTACATTTATTTCTGTACTGACAGATGCATCCAACCACAAAGAATTCAAGATTTTTCCTTTGCTTGTCAGATACTTTGATCACAGTAATGGAGTGAAAATTAAAATATTAGAGTTAAAGTCATTGCCAGGTGAAACATCTGATATTGTAAGTAGTTTTCTTAATGACTGCATAACTGAAAATGGTTTAGACAGGAAAGTAGTTGGATTATGCGCAGACAACACAAATTCCAATTTTGGAGGTGCTGAAAGGAAAGGACAGAACAATGTTTTCAAACAACTGCAAGAAAACCATGGACATGGTCTTATAGGAGTTGGGTGTGCAGATCATATTTTCCACAACACTGTTCGAACAGCTGCAGATGTACTGCCTGTTGATGTCGAGCTGATTATTGCTAAAATTTATCTACTCTTCAAATCATACACAATACGAGTTGAAAGACTCAAGGAGTTTTACCAGTTTGTGGAAACTGACAGACAGACAGGCAGACAGACAGGCAGACAGACAGGCAGGCAGGCAGGCAGACAGACAGATAGATAGATAGATAGATAGACCTATAGATAGATAGATAGATAGATAGATAGATAGATAGATAGATAGATAGATAGATAGATAGATAGATAGATAGATAGATAGATAGATAGATAGATAGATAGATAGATAGATAGATAGATAGATAGATAGATAGATAGATAGATAGTGAGAAACATAAGAGAGCCGTCGTTACAGCTGCATCAAGCTCGTCGTTAACCACTTTCTTCAGAGCTGATAAAATTGGTGACCAAGAAGAGCAATTAGCTGCTATAGAAGGCGCCTGTGCATACCATACAGTGCTACACAATCATACTTTCAGGTCTATGGATTGCACATCAAAATTACTTCAGGTTACTTTAGAGCCAAAATTTAAAGAGATGAAAACAAATAAGGATGTCCTAGAAAATCTAGGTATGAAAAGAGAACTAATGAGGGAGGTCAAAGTTCGGCAGCTAAAATACTTTGGCCACATAAAAAGGCATAACACATTGCAGAAGACCATAACAGAAGGGAGAGTTGAAGGCAAACGTGCAAGGGGAAGACAGCGCTATAAGTGTCTGCCTGTCTGTCTGCCTGCCTGTCTGTCTGTCTGTCTGTCCTTTTCATCCTGATTAAGGAAACTCAGGGTCGATTTCTTGTTAACATGGGGTATAAAGAGGGGGTGGGGGTGTCTCAACTCAGCCAAGGATGCATGATTAGCGCAATTTTTACCCTTCTTCCAATACAGTGAGGGAGCCTCACATAGGGAAACCTTAGATATGCAGATAATACCGTGTTGTTAGCTGAAAGCGAACAGGAGTTACAAGAACTAGTGAAGCAAGTGAACAGCATAAGTCATGAATATGGACTCGACATTAATATTGAGAAAACAAAAACTATGATAATTAGCAAAACAGACGATAAACCCACATTAAAGATAAGCGTAAATGGGAAAATCCTGGAACAAGTCAAGAGCTACGTATATCTTGGTCATATAATAACAGAAGATGGCAGATGTGAAACAGAAATCAAGAAGAGAATAGGAATGGCCAAAGCTACGTTCAACAACATGAAACATATACTGACATCCAAACAGTTATCTCACAAATTAAAACTGAGAATCATAAAGTGTTATATATATTCTGCATTTCTGTATGGTGCAGAAACATGGACGATGAATTTACTGTTTACAGGCCTCGGGTTTCCCTCCCTTATGTGTAATAAATGTTTATACAATACCAAACCTACCCACTATCCTGTTCTCACTGTTCTAATCTACTATCATTTACTGGACACAGTATTAAGGTCCTTGTCTTGTTGGATTCGGCCTATACTGCTTGATAGAAATACATCAGAAGTGATTGCGTCATTAATAGGCTGAACTGCCCATGGTGGACTTCTGGTGTCGTGTATTGTGGTTCGCACTGTTGACCTGCCATTGAAACATCATTTTTGATGATGCGTAGATGGCAGGGCGGATAGTGTGATTCGCTTGCATGGCTTGGCGGGGTTGTCGCACGGAAGGTCCAGTGTTCAAATCCTGGGTAAGCCACTCATGTCTGTAGTTTTTCTGTTGTCTGGTGTTCTACTTCTTTATTTCCTGCGAGTGCCTGATAACATACCTTTATATTTGTTTCATATTAATTTACGATGAATAAGCATTTGGAAGAAAGAATTGAGGCTCTTGAAATGTGGATATATAGAAGAATGGGGCGTATCTCATGGAAAGAGATGAAAACAAATAAGGAGGTCCTAGAAAATCTAGGTATGAAAAGAGAACTAATGAGGGAGGTCAAAGTTCGGCAGCAAAAATACTTTGGCCACATTAAAAGGCATAACACATTGCAGAAGACCATAACAGAAGGGAGAGTTGAAGGCAAACGTGCAAGGGGAAGACAGCGCTATAAGTGGGAAGATAACATCAAGAGATGGACAGGAAAGAGTCTATCAGAGTGCACCACCAAGACAAGAGACAGAAGACGTTGGAGATCCATTACAGCCAACCTTCGTTGTGGAGATGGCAACTGATAATGATGATGGAAACAGACTTCCAGATGATCTTAGGTTATGCTCAGACAAGGTGGATTGCTCTGCTGCCTGCTGTTGAAAGGGTTCTTCAGATGTTCCTGCCTCTAAAATCATATTTTCAATCTCAAGACAGATGCCCAGTTTTTATACAGACATTCTTTGAAAATCCTCTATCTGAGGCATGGCTTGTTTTTGTTCACAGTCAGGCCTCTCCATTCCATGAAGCAGTGCAAAAAATAGAGGGACAGACGGTCACTGTGTTTGAAGTCATTGACAGCATCAACAGGTTGAAAACTATTTTAAAGTCCAAACTGGAAGACTGTTTCTTGCCATCAAGAGTTAAGCTAATCCTTGAAAAGCTGGAAATGGAAGGACTTCTAAAGGAGGATGTGAAAAAGTTTCATGCTAGCGTTTCTTCGTTCTATGAAACAGCTTTCAATTATTTGAATAAATGGGCTGCAAAAAATTTTCAAGACCGAGAATCCTACAGCTGGGTAACGCTGAACAGAATACCAATTTGGGCAGATATTGAGATATCATCATCACTAGTGATTCAAGTTCCAAAGGTTGTTATTGCCGGGAGTTGTAGTGAGGATAAGCTCTCACTGCAGATAAAATACTTCTATGGCACGCGCCTCAAACAGCCTCTGACAACCAAGTCCAGCTCCCGGCCTTCACGTTTGGCTCAATTTGAGCCCGGCGGAACTGTTTCCACTGACGGGAGAAGGGGCAAAGGCGAGCGACTGGCGCCTTAAAACCAGCAGCTTCGGGCAGATAGGGCTCGTGATCCTTAGTTGGTAGCTTATCTAAGAGAAGGAACTCTGAATTCAAACCACAGCTGCCTTGCGGGAATATCCATTTATGGAATTGGCTTCGGGAGTAAACCCTGAGGATAAATCCGGAATCGGAGTCCCTAAGGCAGTCTAATGTCGATTCGACATTATTCTGGCAACTCCTGCGACATGGCTGGTACCAAACTGTATCGGCTACTGCCGTTCCTTTGGATCTACCGGCTGTGTGGAGAGGGGGAACGTGCTGCATGGGCAACAGCTTGATCTCCATATAACTGTGCCCAAGCTCGCGCCCTGGAGAGGACACTCCAGCTTCACCCTATAGGTGTCGGCAAAACACGGGAAGTAGCAGTTACCGGTTATAAGCATTTTGCCCAATTGGCGTAGGGCATGGCGCCAGGGGCTACTTCCGACAGTGGGAGAGGTTCTAGGATCTCACTGGACAGCTACCGCCCGCTTCAAGCTGGGCAGCCCCCAGTCAATAAGGTGTTGTCCCGCCACTGTCTGCTTTCCCCATTGGGTGCATGGGGATTAGGGTCAAACCCGAACTGTGGACAGAAAATTTTGCACCAAGCAATTATCAAAAAAATAGAAATAAGCAAACTCTCAGATTGGGATGCTGGAACGTCCGGACTATGTTGACTGGACTATCCGAAAACCTACAGGATGTAAACGATGTAAGGAAGACAGCCATAATTAATGATGAGCTTAAACGACTTCAGATGGATATAGCTGCACTTCAGGAAACGCGCCTGGCGGTGAGCGAGAAGGACTACACATTTTATTGGCAAGGGAAAGATCTTAATAAAGCTAGAGAACACGGAGTAGGTTTTGCGGTCAAAAAATCGCTAACTAAAATGGTTAAACCAGGCGAGAATGGATCAGAACGCCTGTTAACGCTCCGCCTGCAAACTAGCACAGGTCCCATCACCCTTGTCAGTGTGTATGCTCCTACTCTGTACTCTGCCTCAGAAGCTAAAGATGAGTTCTACGAGAATCTAACAGCAATTATCAAAAGCATACCTAGGCAAGAACAGCTTGTTCTCCTTGGTGACTTTAACGCTAGAGTGGGTGCCGATAATGTTTCATGGCCTTCATGTCTGGACAGGTTTGGTATTGGCAAAATGAATGAAAATGGACAACGGCTCTTAGAGTTGTGCGTCCACCATGACCTCTGCGTGACCAACACCTACTTTCAGACAAAACCCCAGCATAAGGTGTCCTGGAGACACCCACGATCCAAGCACTGGCACCAACTTGACCTGATTCTCGTCAGAAGGCCACTCCTCAGGTCTGTGCTCTCCACGCGCTCGTACCATAGTGCAGACTGTGATACAGATCACTCCTTGGTTTGCTGCAAAATCAGAGCCCAACCAAGAAAGCTCTATCGTGTCAGACATGAAGGGAAACCACGCATTGATACCAGCAAGATGTCAGACCCTTTCATGATCTCTCAATTCACTGCGACCTTCGAGAAAGTGCTCAGTAGCCCTCAGCATGGTGATACTATTACAGAGAACTGGGAGCATCTACGGAACACCATTCAAAGTACTGCACTTGCCACCTTTGGTAAGAAAACAGCAAAGTCAAATGACTGGTTTGATGCTTCATCAGATGTGATGGCACCTGTCATTGAAGCTAAGCGCAGTGCTATGAATGAATACAAACGTTCACCGAGTGCCAGAACCCTACAGATCCTGAGGGCTACGAGAAGCAAAGTTCAACAAACTGCTCGACGCTGTGCAAATGACTACTGGCTCCAGCTCAGTGAGAGCATCCAGATCGCAGCGCAAACAGGCAACATTAGACAAATGTATGACGGTATAAAGAAAGCACATGGCCCCCATAAAAGTAAGACGGCACCGCTAAAAACCATCAGCGGAGAGAAGCTAACCGATAAGGGTAAGCAGATGGAGAGGTGGATCGAGCACTACTCTGAGCTTTACGCTAGAGACAATACCGTTACGCCTGCAGCCCTTGATGGTGTCAACAGTCTGCCAACTATGGAGGAGCTGGATGCCGAACCAACATTAGAGGAACTCAGCAAGGCCATTGATAGCTTGGCCTCTGGCAAAGCACCAGGCAGTGATGGGATTCCTCCTGATTTAATCAAATGCTGTAAGAGCACGCTATTACATCCCCTGCATAGGATGATGTGCCAGTGCTGGGAAGAGACAACTATTCCTCAAGACATGCGAGATGCCAAGATTGTAACACTGTATAAAAATAAAGGAGACAGAAGTGATTGCAATAACTACAGAGGCATCTCTCTTCTTAGTATTGTTGGTAAAGTTTTTGCCAAAGTCATCTTAATGCGACTACACAAGTTAGCTGAGCGCATATATCCAGAGTCACAGTGTGGATTCCGAGCTGGCAGATCAACAACAGACATGATCTTCTCTCTCCGCCAGCTTCAGAAAAAATCAAGAGAGCAGAAAAGACCATTATATATCGCCTTTATAGACCTCACAAAAGCATTCGACCTGGTGAGTAGGGATGGACTCTTTAAAATCCTCCTGAAAATAGGCTGCCCTTCTAAAATGCTGGAAATGATAAAGTCATTTCATGACGGCATGAAGGGAACAGTCCAATATGCTGGAAGCACGTCACAGCCCTTTGATATACGAAGTGGCGTTAAACAAGGCTGTGTTCTGGCTCCGACCCTCTTCGGAATCTTCTTTGCCTTATTCTTGAAACATGCATTCAGAGATGCAACTGAAGGAATATGCCTTCACACTAGGTCAGATGGCCGTCTGTTTAATCTTTCAAGGCTGAAGGCAAAAACAAAAATCAGAAGGGTCACTATAAGAGACTTGTTGTTCGCTGATGATGCTGCAGTCGTCACTCAAAGCCAACAGGAGCTTCAGAGCTTGATGAATCGCTTCACTAAAGCATGCAAGGACTTTGGCCTCACAATAAGTCTAAAGAAAACGAATGTGCTGAGTCAGGATGTGGGTGCTGCACCAGTTATCACTATCGATAACTATGAATTGGCAGTGGTGCACCACTTCACATACCTAGGGTCTACCATCAATGACAAACTCTCACTGGATACAGAAATCGACAGCCGCATTGGCAAAGCTGCAGCTACCTTTGCCCGCCTTACATCGCGTGTTTGGGGAAACTCTAAACTCACAATGAAGACCAAAGCTGCGGTATATAATGCCTGCGTCATCAGCACACTCCTATATGGCAGCGAGACCTGGACGACCTATGCTAAGCAAGAAAGAAGGCTCAATACCTTCCATTTGCGGTGTCTACGCCGCATCCTCGGCATCTCGTGGAAAGATAAAGTGACAAATGTCGAGGTGTTGTCACGTGCTGGCCTTCAAAGTATGTATACGCTTCTTAGACAGCGCAGACTTCGCTGGCTTGGCCATGTTCGCCGCATGGAAGATGGTCGCATCCCAAAAGATATCTTCTACGGACAATTAGCAGATGGCAAGAGAACAGTTGGGCGACCACAGCTGAGGTTCAAAGATGTGTGCAAGGGAGATATGAGGGCACTGGACATGGATCCAGCAACATGGGAGGATGAAGCTGCCGATCGCACTAAGTGGTGATGCTATTTACGGCGCCACCTCAGATTGGGCGAAGAGATGCTCACACAAGAAGCAGAGGTGATGAGAAAACGTCGAAAGGAGCACCAGGAAAATAAACAGCTGAGGGCTGTCACCTCAGGGGCGCATTCCCATAGTCAGTTATGACTGAAGGGGCTATTATTATTAGTGATTCAAACATTACCTTCAGCCCACTTTACAGAAACTGAAATTTAGGACGAATATGTCTATATGAAGCAGTTTGTTACTTCTCAGAAAATTAGCGAATGGAGTGCCAAAAAAACATTGCCACCACAACGTTCGATTGAAATGGTTTCCCCACTTCAAAAACAATAATGTGATATTTTCAAATATTTTGAAGTTGGCAGAGTTATTTTTCTGTCTACCTGGAACAAATGCTGCCACAGAAAGAGTGTTTTCTTTGATGAACAGCTTATGGGCAAGTGATAAAACACAGCTAGGTGTTGAAACTTTGAAAGCTATGTTAACAACCAAAGTGAACTTTGAGGAAACATGTGTCGAGTTTTTTAAGATGCTGCTTGCAAAGAAGGACCTATTGATAAAAATCCACTCATCTGAAAAGTACAGTAACTCAGCTTCACCTTAAGTAAGGATTATTGATGTTTTTCTCTCTTATTAGTTTAAGTAGTTAAACTTATACAGTAAAATGTATGTTATTCAATGTTATTCAAATGTATATATAAAATGTATATTATTTTAAATTGACATCAACTTGATTTTTCCGGGACATGTCCCGACTTTTGACCTTTTCTTTACCCTTTTGTCCCGATTTTTTGCATTGAAATAGGTCAAATCTACTATTTTTTCCCGGATTAGGGTTTTGAAAATATGGTCACCTTAATTAAACGAACAAACTGCTGAGCATGTTCTACAGGATTGTCCTCTGTATGACCAGTTAAGAAAGATATACTGGCCCAATGACTCAACACTAAACTCAAAGCTATATGGAGCTAAAGAGGAACTTCAAACAATGGTCGAATTCATCATGAGAACTCGTCTGACGGTGTAAACATCAAAAATGCGATCGCAAGAAGAAGAAGAAGGAGACTCACCTAGAATCCAGTGGCGTATCCTGGTAATGCGAGCTAGGCGTGCTGCTACTTAAAATGAATATGTACGCCTACTATTTAACTTCTTCCCCTCTTAATTTAAAAACCATCTATATTCAATTACGCAACGATAGTTATTAGGGGTATATGTCAATTATCTCCGAAATACTAATTAACTTACAACTTGAAACTCACTGTCACTGTAATAATCTGCATTCCCGGCAACTAACAAAAATTAACCACAAAAACACTGGACGGACACAGCCGATTTTTACAACTCGAGAGCTGCTAGGCCACCGCACGCATGTTCGCATTGTATTGACGTATCTGCCCATGACCCCGGTTCACACAAACAAGTCTTTAGACGTGAATCCGAACGGTCCAGCACGCATTGTGACGGAATTACCCGAGAAACTTCGGGCGATTGCTACAACCAATAAAAACTGCACTATAAAACGCTTCTGTGAAACTGAAACTGAAAAAAACTTGCTGGAACAACTTGGGGTGCAGATGAGAAAGTGCTTAAGACGTTGTACGCAGGGCGAGTGAGGCCAGTTCTTGAATATGGCATGGCAGCATGGGCAACAGCAGCTAAGACAAACTTCGATAAAATTAGCAGACTCCAAAATCAAGCAGTGAGAATTATAACGGGAGGCATGAAGTCAACACCTATAAAAGAACTCGAAAAGATTACTTGCCTCCAGCCAATGACAGATAGAAGAGACTGCAGGGCTCAGCAACAGGCCGAAAAATTCAAAAGACTAACAGACCATCCAATGTGCCATAGAATAAATGCTCTTAGAAGGCAAAGACTCAAACGAAGTAATTTTGTAGAATCAACCAAATCACACATGAGAGCAGTATCCATAGATGAAATATCCACTGTTAAACCCATCTACACTGCACACAAGCTTCCAATTTGGAAACAAAATCGTTTCCCTAAAATGATAGAAAACATTCCTGGAATTCAAAGTAAAAAGAGCCAAACTGCAACAGATAGAAAATCCATAGCGACAAAATACATAGAGACACATTATCCACGCAACACCTGGACCCATGCATACACAGATGGATCAGCAACAAATGCAACAGAAAATGGAGGTGGGGGTGTCTTTCTGACCTTAAGCACTGGTGCAGAAAAAAGGCTGTCAGTGGCGACAGGACGATTCTCCAGCAACTTCAGAGCAGAGGCAGAGGCCTTGAAAACTGCAGCAGAGGTTATATTGACAGAAGAAAGGTCAGAGAGACAAGTTGCTTTCTTTACTGATGCACAGTCAGTAATTGCATCGTTGAAAAGCCAAAATAATACAGACCTGGATGATCTCAGAGTAGTGCTCCACAAACTTTGTCAACGATTCAAAAGTATTGTGATCCAATGGATCCCATCTCATTGTAACATCGCCGGCAATGAAGAGGCTGACAGAATGGCAAAAGAAGGTTCACATCTACCTCAGCCTGATGCAAGCATAACTTTTGAGGAGGCAAAGAGTTTTATCAGAATCAGTTACAGAAACAAATGGAATGTAGAACATCCAGGGCACACACAGAATGATGCTTACTACCAGCTCCACAGAAGAGAACAAGTGGTAATCTTCAGACTCCGCACTGGCCACAACAGATTGAGATACCATCTATTCAACAAGCTAAAGATAGGAACTACCGATCAGTGTAACTGTGGCACTGATAAAATGACTGCTGAACATCTGCTTCAAAGTTGCCCTTTATATGTGGTACAGAGAAAGTGCATATGGCCGACGCCAGCTCCTTTCGTGGAAAAGCTTTACGGGGATTCAAATAGCCTCAAACTGACTACTGCTTTCTTTGAGAACATTCAAGTGGACGTCTGAGAGTGTACGAAGAAGAAGAAACTGAAACTAGATGTACTCGTAGATTCTATGCGGGAAAATCCGTTATCCTGATGCGTGCGGTCCGAAAGCAGAACTTAGAGGAGAAATATTTTATAGAATAATAAATTAAATTTTTATTTTCCTTCGCGCATAGGTGTGCGCAGCACGCACAGCACACATAGAGAATACGCCACTGCTAGAATCCAGGACGAAATAACAAATCCGCAAGTAAGGCCGCAGTGTTATTGTCCTTTATATTTCATCCTGTTTCCTTCAATCGCCATTTTCTATTGGTTTTACCTTTTAATGTTTTGATTGTTTATTGATCTTTGTTTGTGTATTCACTTTTGTTTCTGCCGTCGTATATCTCTCAGGTTTCTTTACTCTCAATATTTTCTTCAAGTTAATCTAATAAATGTCTTATTTTGTTTGCTAAAGTCATCCTTATTTGTTTGTCCGGTGAGACAGGCATTGTAGTCAATACATTCGGCTTTTTTTTGTGTGTTTTGTGTGTGTGTGTGTTTTTGTTTTGTTTTGCTTTACTGTGGTTAGAGCGCTTGGCCCTCGCAGTAACGTTACCGAGTTCCGAGTTCGAAACCTCGCAGGTCACTTCTTCAACTTATTTTTCTTTTTCTCTCTGTTATGGAAAATGTAGATGTGCAGCTTGACCTCTTGAAGAAAACTTGGATCAAAGCATTTATGGGCTAGTTCAGTTGTGGTCTCTGTATCAGCTTGTTTTACGTCACGTGATTGTCAACCTCGCGCACATCATCATATTAGTTTGACATACCTGAGGGTGCGGTAATCTTATTCTTCTTTGATCCTTAGCCGCCGACTGTCAAAGCAGTCAGTGGCCATCACGCCTGGTGGCGTCTTGTAGGGCAGCAACAAATTGCTTCCACTTTGTTCGGTCGGCGGCCATCCTATGTACAGTGCCCCAACTCTGGTTCATTCTTTGCCTCTCAGCCTCCACAGTTCTCCGCCAAGTTGTTTTTGGTCGGCCTCTCTGTCGCTTTCCTTCGGGGGTCCATAGCATAGCTGTTCTTGTAATGGCATAAGGGTCCCTTATGAGGACGTGTCCAACCCAACTCCAGCGTCTGCCAGCTATGATGGGGTTCAGGTACTCTTGGTTACTCCGAATACGTAGTTCTTGGTTGGTGATGGTATTCGACCAAAAGATTCTGTCAATTTTCCTTAGGCACATTGTGTGGAAAGAGGACAGTTTCGACATTTCCTTCTCTGTTACTCTCCAGCATTCCGCACCATAGAGAAGCACAGAAGTACACAGTACACTTATTCTACCCAGCTGTAATTAGGTACCTGACTTTGCAGGCGAGTTATGGAATGCAAAGTTAGCGAGGAAGGGAACAGATCACCCGATCTCGTACAGATTAAAACGTAGTATAGTGAAGTCTCTAACACTTTACTTCTCTATGGAAGTATCTGTTATGTGGCTACCTTTACCTTCTGTTTTCACTTCAGTAAAGATAAGTTTCCATTTTATGTAGATCTGATCACTTTTGTTTACCAATCTTGATGCAGCCATACGTGTGTTCTCATAGCTACTTACTGACATTGTACAATCCCTAGTACCTTGGAAAGAAACTTAACTGCTTTGCTAATACTTTTTAAAAATTATTCTTTTCTGTTGTAACCCGGGGGTCACCTTTAGTAATTGCCGGACCCTATTTGAACTATTCTTGTTGTGCCCCCTGGGCTTAAGAGTTGTAGTTTTGTTGTACCATGTTTTAGAACAACAAATAAAGGTTGTGCCGTAGCAGATATTGTCGTAGGGGAGTGAAGTGTTAGAGACTTCACTATACTAGGTCCAGCTTTGAGAAGTGGGGTGACCAGTTCCGTTACTCGCTGCCTTTGTCTTTATCAACTCAAGAGCAGAGTCAGGTACCAATTTACAGCTGAGTAGACTGCAGCGTGATGCCTCTGTGTTTCGTATGCAGCGACTAGTATGAGGTTTTGTATGGGCCTGTACCCTCATCATGTAAAACATATTGCCGCAGGGCAGGAACCACCGCTGCAAGAGAATGTAACTGCTTTGTGCAGGCTTCCTGCAAGAAGAACAGATGCAGTGGTGGCTCCATGCTTCGTGGTTCTTGTAAGGAGAGCAAAGGAATATATATATATATATATATATATATATATATATATATATATATATATATATATATATATATATATATATATATATATATATATATATATATATATATATATATATATATATATATATATATATATATATATATATATATATATATATATATATATATATATATATATATATATATATATATATATATATATATATATATATATATATATAAAACAGGAGCCGCGGTAGCATAGTGGTTAGTGCACTGGCTTCCTAGCGCAGTGGTCTATGGTTCGATCCCCAGATGAGGCGGAAAATTTTTTAGACCACAAACGGCTCCTGGGTCGACCCAGCCCCAAATGGGTACCAGAGCAACTCTGGGAAGGTTAAGGCGGCCGGCGTGATGCCGACCACATCACCCCTCGTGTGCCGACGGTCAAGATAATATGGGCCTAACACCATATTCCCAATATGCCTCAATGGGCGTGTAACGGGTTCCTTTACCTTATATATATATATATATATATATATATATATATATATATATATATATATATATATATATTCCACTTGCTTTTTGTATTCTTATTTTGATATCATTGTCTCTCAAGGTTGAACTCGAAGAAACACCACTAAATGATGTAGAATCGTACACATATCTTGGCACTAATATAGACAAAGTTGGAATGGCGGTTTTACAGCATAAGCGTAATCAATGGTGTTATGATCAAATAAATTAATTTAAATACTGCTGCTTTTATTTCAAGTAACAATTTTTCGAAATCCCTTTACTTTAATCATCATCATTGTCATTTGCGATCTATCCTGAGCATGAAGCCAACACTGAAGCCGGTGCTCATACAGGAAACCTGCATCAAGCATTCACGTCCTTTTGCAGCCGTGGTTTCTGTAGGAACTTATTTTACATAAAGAGATTATCAGCCCTATGCCCAACCTCCTATTAGTCGCCTTGTACGACATGTCTGAGGGAGCATAGTCCTTTTCATTCTGTTCCTTCAGAAGCTCCCGGGAACTACACGGGGGCCCTTCAATTAATAATTAGAGTAAATTCATTCTTACTTAACTACTGTTAGTTGACTGGACTATTCGCTGTGTAATGTGTATATTAGCCTTACGGATCTATGTGCTGTGTGTTAGAAATAAAAAAGGGTAGCTCCATAGCAAATACTGCCGCAGGGGAGTGAAGTGTAAGAGATTTCACCACACTAGGTACAGCATCAAAAGGTGGGGGTGACCAGTTCCCTTCCTCGCTTGCTGTTTTCCTTCCCTGACTCAAAGTCAGGTACCCATTTACAGCTGGATAGATTGGAGCGTGACGGTACCGTGATTCGAACCCGGCACCTGTGCCGCGAGAGACCAGCGCTCTAACCACTCTGCCAATCGGACGTGTTGGGAATAGGCGAGGTCAAATACAACTAGGCCTGTAACATCACCAGAAATTCTAACTTCTCCAGTAGCTTCTCGATAAAAGGTAAAAATCCTTATCCAATCTAACAGAACAAACCCACATACAATATACCACTTGACACACGGTCATATAGGCCTATGTTTTTCATCCTATGTTTTCAAAACATAAACGTACCAGCCCTGGCACAGTGCATCCGAGCGTTTCTGATTTATTGTTCCACTCAAACATGTCAACCATATCATATTATCAGGTCACGGCAGCGATTCATATTATTGCAAGCATCTCCCAATCTGCACATTCATATATCGCGGTTGTTTGTCGGTTAATTGTTATTACCAATGAATATTACTTCAATAATGGTCGGCCTTATGCCGATTAAACCTATATGACCTAATCGGACATGTCGCTGTGGATGTTATTAAATAAAACTTGTTCTGTTTATGTAAAAGTGCAAGAGAGCTGGTGGCAGTGTTGCCAGTCTTAGTTCTCAGAGTAATTTTCCGCGGTTTTTATTTTTTATAGCATGATTTCAAGCAGATGAAGATTTTGTTGTTGGCCACACACTTCCAGGGATTTCTCCTGTGGTAAAACATGTTGAGAACCCAGCATTGCACATTGAGCCTGGAGAAGTCACTTGAGCCTCAGACATGATTCTTCGGCTTTGACCTGGTTGACTGTAAGCAGGAGGATCTCACTATGGACCCAGTGATTTACAAGGGAGCTGAGAAGTGGCTCTGTGAAGGACGTGACGATTCTTTAGGAGAGCCCAGAACTAGAACACATTATTTTAGCTCTGCGTAGTTGGAGATCCCCCTTGGATGGCAGGGAACGCACAGTATGCCACACGCTTCTTACTTCTAGCTTGGGACCAGATGTGGCGATCCTTTAAATGGAAGCCAAACTGGAGAAATTGGAGCTCATGACTTAAACTCAGCACGTTTCGGCATGGCAGAAAACCCAAGATCTACAGTGTAGATAATACCAAGAAATCTTCATTGAAAAAAGAGCGAAAACTCAGCAGCCCTAGTTAAACAACAACAACAACAAATTATGTAAATTATAATTCATTGTCAATGCTTTATGTGAATTATAGTTTGTAATCCAAGCTTTATGTAGATTATAGTTTTTAATCCATGCTTTATGTAGATTATAGTTTGTAATCCATGCTTTATGTAGATTTTAGTTGTTATCAATGTTTTACGTAGATTGTAGTTTATTATCAATACTGTGTGAAAATCACAGTTTGTTATCAATGTTTTATGGAGATTATAGTTTGTTATCAATGTCTTATGTTGATCCACAGAGTGGTCGATATCGACACCCCCTCCCCCCTCCCCCACCTTTCCCCAGGGATCGATAGCGACTTTCACGAGGTCAGTAACCCCCCACAGGACCAATTAAACTTTTGGGGTCGAAAGTTTAGAAAATTCTACAAAATAAACATGCCTACTGTGACTAAGTTTTACATTTGGACATACTGCTACAAAATACTCCAAACTTTGTGCAGCAGTTCAGCCGTTTCTACTAACATTCCCAAGTTCGTACATGTCTGACATTTGGTTTAGTCACACAAATGCAGAATTATCAAAAGAAAGGAACAGACTGAACTTGAAGAGCGTGGTGACTTACAACTAAGCCTTCCCATCTCTAACCAAAACATCAGTACCCTTTTTAATACTCATCAGCCACATCCTTCCCATCATTAAATTTAACAAGATCAATATAAAGGTAATATGCCTCTATGTAGCGAGATTTGGTACCACTTGCTTTGTTTGTGACAAAATGTGTAACGCCACCCACACCCACACACCCCCACACCCCACACCCCACACCACACACACACCCCCACACCCCACACACACACAAAGCGCAGGGAACGAGGCGGATCCTGCCTTGAAGTTTGAAGGAGGCGGAAAAATGTACATTACATTTAGCCGGACGGTATTGAAGAACGAGGAAATAGCGAATATAGGGAATGGCTGACTTTAAAAGTTTGCATTAATAGGAAAGAAAATTTAAAGCTACAAGAGCAAGGTTATTTAAATAATAATAATTCACCAAAGGAGATAGACTATGAATGATATCCAAAAGGATATTATTCAAATATAAATAGTTTTAAAAATAATTAACATTTTTCATCGTCATCACATCTGCTAAAAGTTAGCTAATAATCTTTAAAAATTTATTATAACTACATACCTGAACGGATTTCAATAAATCTTGGATAGAATGAAAGCCTCATATGGGGAAAATGAAAGGATACCTAGGAAAGAAGGAAGGATATAAGTGTGTAGTGAAAAGAAGAGAAAACAAGTACAGAAAAAGCACAGATCGCCTCAAACCGAGAGATTAAACGAAAATCTTATGGGACTTCAGGCGACGCTTTCTCGTACGGGAGAGACGCCCAAGTTTAAGGACAGAGCGGCGCGTTTAAAATCACACACACCAAATCCAGAAGTCAGAGTGAGAAACTGTAAGACAGCTTCTGCAAGAAAAGTTCTTTTTTCACGCTGCATGCAGGGCAGATTAACGTCAACCAATACATCCTCACCGTGAGCTTATTAATCCTAAGAGGGTATGTAAGTTTATTAAAGATATATGTATGACTAACATCATTTTATTTCAGATTTTATTTACGATTTGATTGTATCAGACATAATAAAAAGGGAATGACGCTAACCAGAGATAACCTCCACCGGCATTGCCAAGAAGCATAATCATTAATTGGTTAGCCAAATATATCATGGCTAGTTCTTGCCTGGAAGCTTACGACATACCAGCAAGTACATAAGTGACTTGGCATCCATAAGTGGAAGGCAACGGTTATATCGTACCCATGTATCATAACATGTAATTTATTCATGTATTTTGTTAATTCTGCACAGTGGACAGTATCTTATCATGCTATCTCTGTAACATACTACCATGAATCATTCATTTATATACAAACACTGAAGACCTGGTCGCCTCATGAACAGCAGTGGGTGGTGAGATTGTTTGGACATCATGGCCACCTATTACCTTTCGTTCCAGGTTTTATGATCGAGTTTTATGATCATTGCTGATTGAATTTAACTAAAGACTTGAGGACCGTTGATCCTGCTAACTGAAGCCTAGAGGTCAACCAATCTTCAACACCTTAGTCCCCCGTAGTTATAGGGCGGGCTGAAGGACAGTCTATTGATTCAAGTGTGTCTCAGGAACCTCGAGCAGACGTGGCTAATACCATATGAGTTAAAAGTATACCCATCTAAAAAAATCCTGTGAGCAGTTTCTAAAACGACTGTCGATGATGATAACAGTTAGAGACTAGATAGCAAGATATATATATCAAAAATATACTGTGAGAGACTGTTCTAATTTCATTGGAAGATTCATCCAAGATTTTTTACAATTATTTATTTTAATTTGTAACTAAAAATAATCATACATTTTACCATCTTCCAACACCCATTTCTCATTATAAGAATATATAGGTGTACATAATAAATTATGAAATTGTACTCATTTGACTTGGTAAATTTTTAACTGTTAAAGTATGAGTTACTTTTTCTAATTTAATTATATTATCACATAGGGTTACTATAGCGAAAGTGACACAGTATACTTCTGAAGCCAAAATCTGTTGTCCAGCTCAGAGTATTCACAGCCGTAGCTCAATTGTGATACCAGTGTACTTCTCGGGCACTGGAACTTCATACTTTCTGGAGAGAGATTCTACTTGTTCTCTACCTGGACAGAGAAGAAAACAAAGGCCGAGGTATTGACAGCTGCGGGTGTTAATATATCGCTCATCAAAACCATCGGGAAAAGACAAATGAAATTTATGGAACATATTAACAGAACAGGAGGAGTGGAGGAATTAGTCTTATGTGGGAAAATACCAGGTAGCAGAGGAAAAGGAAAGGCAGAGAAAGATGTATGTGGAAAGCTTAAACACAACAACTAGGCAACAAACAACCTCATTAGACAATCAAAAGATAGAGAAGATTGGAGGGTCATGATCGCCAATGTCTGTTCCAGACCACGCACCTGAAGAAGATCAACACTTTATGCCGGTTTTAAATTTTTTAAAATGAAAACTTACGTCGATTATTGCCCCGTGTATTTTCCGTGGATCTCTGATGAGACAAAGACAGAACGATTATTGCCCCGTATAATTTCCGTGGATCTCTGATGAGACAAAGACAGAACGATTATTGCACATTGTAGTTTCCGTGGATCTCTGATGAGACAAAGACAGAACGACTATTGCCCCGTATAGTTTCCGTGGATCTCTGATGAGACAAAGACAGAACGATTATTGCACATTGTAGTTTCCGTGGATCTCTGATGAGACAAAGACAGAACGATTATTGCCCCGTGTATTTTCCGTGGATCTCTGATGAGACAAAGACAGTATAGGACTACCACCCCCACATGCATGTCGTACCATGTGACTATTATAAGGTCGTACATTAGATTGGCCACCCTCATCGTGTGAAACGAATTCCTACAGAAACCGCTACTACGAGAGTATGTGAATGCTTGATGTCGGCTTCCTACAAGGTGACCAGCTACGGTGGTAGTGAAACGGAAAATAGGTTGAAATGAACAAAATGGTGGGACGTGTGTTCGATACGGACTTTAGAGAAGATTTCAGAGACGCAGGAATCGTAAGCGTATCCCTAAACCCTAACGACCATGGGTGACTTATTTAGATGACACAGAACACACGTCCCACAATTAATCAGTTCAGCCGACAAATGAATGAATGAATGAATGTAGATTTTAATTGTTTCATTATCAACACTATAGGTAGATTATATATATTTTTTATCAACAATTTATGTAGATTATAATTTATTGTCACCAACGGGCTGATCACCCTTTGGTAGATTTATATTATTTTTGCCCTAAAGATATCGTGATGGGAAACAACAATTTATGTAGATTATAATTTATTGTCAGCATTTAACATACTTTATAATTTTACTTCGAAACTTTATATAGATTATATTTTTTTTTTCATTTTATACAGAATAATAGTTAATTTTTGGTCAACACTTTATGTAGATTATAATTTCTTGTCAACACTTTATCTGGATAATAATTTTTATCAACGTTTTATGTGGATTATAATCTGTTTATCAATACTTTATGAAGATTATTATAAGTTTTTTTGTCAACACTTTAAGTAGCACCAAAAGGCTCATTAATCTAGAAAACTCATAACTACTATCAAATATCAAATGCTCAAATCTGAATATATTCTAACATTTATTATACAATTTAATACGTATTTAAAATTATTTCTTTCTCATTCTTTAATTATGGAGCCGCAGTAGCACAATGGTTAGTGCACTGGCTTCCTAGCTCAGTGGTCCATGGTTCTGTAGCCGCGCCATCTTGTAATCGTTATGGCATCTGTCGTTTAACAGCGTCATCTTGTCATCGCCATTGTCTCCGTGGGTCACTGCCTTTTTACCACAACATCTTCAAGAGGAAGATATATTTCTGGGCCATAATAATGCCTTCATTTCCAAATCAACGTGGTTAACACTTGACGTAAATAGTCGTGTTTATTTTAGCTGTTTACAAGAATTACAAAGAACCAAGTAAATAGTCCTGCACGAGCCGGCCTTTTCACGATTGCGCGAGCGTAAATCACTACGCCGCGGGTGATATGGCCAGGCCGAGTATATATATATAAAGAGAGCAGTGAGCCGGCGAAGACATTTTTCGCAAGAGCGGTCCAGACGAGAGAAACGAAGTTAGGCGCGCCCTGTGTGGGTAGAAGATGAACAAAGACATGACACGTGAGTTTGATTTTAAAGCAGATTAGCATTAGTTTTCTGTAGCTTTAGAATTATATTCAGAGTGAGTCTGTTCTAACGTTTCAGAAAATAGATAGCTGTGTTTCCAAAGGAGATTTCTTCCAGGACATTATATTTAGTTTTAAAGTCCCAAGCCCGGCTGAAAAAGGAGGAGGGCGGCCTGCATGGAGGCCGTAAGGAGGCAGCCCCTCCACCATGCAAAGGCACAACAGGCCAATCACCTGTTTGCTTTAAAACACGATTACGAGTAATACAAGAGAGAAAACAGGACTGATTCTAAAGGCGACGAACTGGAACGAACTACGGACTACGACTTATGGAACTTGGAACACAAGAAGTATAATGGGAAAAGAAGAGGAACTGGGGGAAGAGATGAGGAAAGCAAAATTAGAAATCCTGGCTATTACGGAAACAAAGAAAAAGGGACAAGGAGTCATGGATCTTGATGGCTGTGACGTACGTCTAGTTTGTCAAGTGAATTTTCCCTGATTTGATGGATGATTAAAGGGACTTTAGCTTTTCATAACATTAGAATCCCTGAACATCAGTATTGTTGTAACTTTTCATCAACGAAGAGTAGCGGCTAGGATCAAAGCAGTCAAAGAAGATCCCCAGAACAGAGAAGCAGAAGTTTAGCATCTCCGTACGAACACTGAACCGTTCGCAAGACGGACACGAGCGGTCAGAAGAAAGCTTCATGCAGACTTCGCACTTCTGTGGCCACCGGCAGACTTGCCCGAAAGATGGAACGCTCAGCGTAGCGGATACGATCTGAGGAATCAGGAAACTCACCGCGAACGAGGCTAGTCTCGTGGGAATTTCACATGCTCGTGCGAGCAGCCTGAAACGAACCTAGATCGGAAGCCAGTCGGGCCATCGTGGTTAGCATGGCGGCTAAATAACTTCGACTTCCCTGGGAACTGAAGAGGCGCGAAATTTTCACATGTACCATTTATCTTGCCTTTCTAATAGATAAATACAGAATCTGAAAAGGGCATCGTATCATTCGTTCTGACAGAATTCTAAGACTCACTAGCATATAGTATCAAACCCGGGCGACGGCATTTGAGGATTTTTCGTCGACCGGGAATTGGACTGGATTAACTCGAGACCTGGCGAGGACATTTGAAGGAGTGTCGTCGACCAGGGATTGGCGGCTCCTGAGCCGACCCAGCTGCAATGGGTACCTCCGAAATCGGAGAGTATTTGCCTGAATGGCGAGGGACACCTGTCTCTGTACAAGTAAAAAGGGATACTCACGTAAAATCAATGTCAGGTTAGACATAGTAATAACCTGAGATTTCGCCTCGAGTATTAGCGGGCGTACGCAAAAAAAAAAAAAAAAAAAAAAAAAAAAAAAAAAAAAAAAAAAAAAAAAAACTAGCATATAGTTAAAAAATTCCTGCTAGATTTCATCTAAATTGTTGGCTATTGGAGTGAAATTCTTTTCTGTGCAGACGGTAATTTATACATTAGCTTCGAGTGATCAGTGGTCTAGTTATTTCATATTTAGTTCACGGGATTGTGGTGTAAATTTAACCTTATTAAATAAGCCCATCTTCAAAGTTCTAGTGCCAACTAAATGTTACATCTATAAGTTTATTTCCTAATACAATAGCCGCTTAAGGGAATTATAACTTTAATACAGTTTAGTTCTGTATAAATAGATGTGCTTTCAACTATTAACCTCACGGGGAGTTTTTTTTTTTTCTCTCTTGCTTTATTAATTGAAGACGCGAGTGCAGAAAATAGTTAAACTGTAAATGTATCGCGCGTTAGATTTTAATATGATTTTATTGCATTTCATGTTTTTCTATTGCATCCAGAATGATCTTTTGAACCTCGCATCCCAGCAATTAAGCAGCAATGAAAACATTTAGCAGCAATTTAGCAGCAATGAAACATCATTTAAGCAGCCATTACGCAGCAATAATATATATCTAGAGTCTTGCCGACTCAGTTCGATTACTCCAGTGACTTATGAACATATTTGAAATTTAATCTTTGTGGCGATCCTGTTGGGATTCAGCTATCTGAAGTATACAGAAACAAAGCAAACCCAAAGACTATTTTAAAATCCCAATTCATAAAGTCGTTTTATAGTTATCAAACCGGAAGAAGAACAGTCAACAGTAGAAATATTTTACTCACTGCTCTATGTGTGAAGAAGAACATAGATTTCCCTGACACTGTCTGTCAAGCATAATCATTGGATTTTACCACCCCCTGAAGAACTTACCTCAGTGTTTTGTAGTTTGTGACATTACTGCAAAAGAAAGTTATCTCCACCAGCTGTGCCAATCTTAGACACCACACCATTCCTCACACCTAGCCAAGTGCCTGTGCTATTCTTTAGGAACTTTATCTAATAAACAAACAGTACCGTTAAACGTCAACGTCCAGCGATTTCGGGACACTTTGTTAACTTCAACAACCCGCTAATCTGGGGCTGTACACGGAAGAAAATACTTTTACCTAAGCCAAGGTTTAGTGCTGTTTTTTATGTATTTCCTATGAAGTGCCAGAATTCACCTTTTGGTAAGTCTGTGTGTGTGCGACTGTGTGCTGGCCAGCCCTAGCGTTTGTTTTTGAATGAAAGGAGATTTAAATCTTTTACCCTTATAATTAGTTCAACCTAGTATTAAGGTGTATTGTATTCATTGTACGGGATTTCTCCTAGCGGGATTATTTAACTGTGAGCATTCCCCCCTCCCGGGAAAAATTGGTTGATTAACGGAAAACATTTGATGACCCCTAGCTTTTCCTTTACCCCTTATTACTGTAACCCCCTTGATCAGAGTAATAAATTTACCATTGGGTTAAATTGCCTATCTCTGATCATCATCATCACCCCCCCCCCTTCTCGTCTTTGGGACCCGGTCTTTTCTGTTAGTAAATACAAGCGGGAAAAGGTGCATTGGATACTTCTCCTCAGAAACCCTCCCCCCTGTTATTTTGTGTTTTGTAACCCATGATTTCTGACTGTACATTGATACTTACTTGTAACTTGATTTTTATGATAATAAAAGTATTAAAAACTTTATTAGCATTGGTGTCGGCTGGCCCAAAACCCAAACATTTCCCATATTTTGTTATCGTAGTGTGTATTCCTGTACGATTGTGCGTCATAATCACCAAATCGGTGTGTGCGCATGAGCGACTAGAACTGACAAACAACTGTTTGTTCAGAAGAATGGTAGGAATAGTTTTGGGAGACAAATATTGTCGTAATAAGAGACTGTCCTTACTCTTCCCCAGCCCTTGTGAATCTACTACCTCACTTTCCTAAATCCTTATTCTCACAGAGCCTTCACTATCATTCTACACTCTAAAGGACCAATATTCATCAGAACTCTCTCAGATAAAAATTACGACAATAAAATGGTTAGCTCGTCCCGGATTCTGAGCCTAGTTTAAATAGAGTGTAGTTGATTGTCTTTGTGAAGTAGGGTATAATCCAAAAAAAAAGTAATTACATCCCCTAGACAAAGCCTTTTAGTATTTTGGGCCGACCACACAATAAGTATTACAGGTTTGTTCTTTCCACAGGAGCAAGAAGTTAGTGATAATAAAATATTTGTCACCTTTGTATTCTCTGGCAGAGAAAATTGAAATTTTGTTATATAATTGCTGGGATGGCGTGATTGGTTTTACAATCACTAAAGGTTTTTGAAGTTAAAAAGAGTTGAGCTTAGCTAAAGACGACTTGTTCTGACTTTTTAAGTCTAGTTAACAACGTCTCTTCTCATATAATTGACTTCAGGGGGAGTTTTTGTAGTGGAGAATTAAAATTTCAGGAAATTTTTTTTTTATTTAATTGTTTTAATAAAAAAATTTTCTCTACTTTTAGTAAAAGTAAAATTTTTTCCAGTGTAACTTACCATTTTAATGGCATTAGTCGCTTGCGTTTAGAGCCTTAATTGCCAGAAAACAGCAGCGATAAGTTAACACATTTAAGGTAGGAGGTGACACAAGTAAATTTATACTTTGTGTTTTTTTTCTCGTAGCGAGATTGAGTTTTTTCTCCTTCTTGTTCCATCTTACTATTCTCTAGTCTTAAAAGCATCCAGTTCTTTGGTATGGCAGAGAGAATTAGGATAAGATCCATTTTGAGACAGGAGGCGAAGGACTCAGGATTAGAAGGAGAAGCCGCGAACCTGTTTGTCAACAAAGAACTTGAAAGGTATGACGCGGAGCAAGAGAGAGCAGAGAGGAGAGAAGCACAGGAGAGGGCAGATAGAAAAGAAGCGGAAGATCGTCTATTAAGGCAGAAGAAAATTGAGGCAGAGATGGAAACTCGCAGGGAGAGAGAGAGAGAGAGAGGGGGAAAGACAGCATAAACTGGCGCTTAAGGCTTTAGAGAGTCGGGGCGCCTCTACTTCGAATAACGGAGAGCCGTCTTCGGCCCAGTCTCAGTCAATTGGTCTCTCCAGTACTCAGTCTGCCCAATTAACTGCGATGTCTTTTGCTTTAGAGTCTTTTCCTAGTTCCGATGAGAAAATTGACAGCTATCTAGAAAAATTCGAGAGGCTCGCAAATCTGTATGGGTTAGAGAGTTTCCGTTGGGCACTTAAACTCTCAACGTCACTGAAAAGTACTGCTTATGACGTGTACACAAAGCTGGAAACCCACCAACATGATTACGACATGCTGAAGAAGGCCTTGCTAGAGCGGTTTGAGATGACCGCCCGAAAATTTCTGCAAATGTTCAGAAACAGCCGGAAAGAGAGCATGGAAACTTTTCCGCAGTTCTCTTCACGTCTCACGGGCTATTTGACAAAGTGCATAGAATTATCTGAATTACCTCTTTCATATGAGGGACTTCTAGAAATTGTTCTTGTTGAACAGATAAAATCCACTTTGTCCAATGACACCCGTAGATTTTTGGCTGAACAGGGGGCAGTCAGGCATGAGGACATCCTCAATAAGGCCGAACGCTATAGCAATGCAATGGCCGAATTTCCCAGCACGAAACGTAAACCCGCAGATGAGTCAAATCGAAAACAAAATCTAGAGCAGTCATCCTATTCTTCCAATCCTTCTCAACATTATAACCAACGAGATAATAATAACCAGAGACCTCCCCAGGAAAAAATCGAAATTCTACAAAACCCGATACCCCCCAAATAATACTTCTGATCAACCCACCAAGCCTACGTGGCAGCGCGGCCACCAAGGTCAAGGAAAAGGGAAGACCCCTACAACAGGAACGTCTGATCAGGGCAAACAAACCGGTTCAAACCGCGTCGGATGTTTGCATACAGCCTCTAAAGGTAGAGTCAATGTCAGTGATTCTAAACCTAAGAGGGACCGACCCTCAACTCGAGGAACTGTAATTTTGAATGGTACCTCAACTACTTGTCTCTTTGACACTGGACTAAGCTTTAGTTGTATTGTCGCCAGACACCTAGTCAAACCAGGTCAGGAGACAGAGGAAACCGTCAAACTTAGTGGAGTTTTCAGGAGTGATGCACCCAGGACGCTTCCTATCGCACTGGTAGAAATACACTCTGACTTTGTCAGAGGACTTATTAAAGCGGCCATTATGGATGATCCTATCTACCCAGTTATCCTGGGATGTAGATATGTGTTTATTGGGAGACCAAAGGAGCCGATTGTGGCAGCGGTAACCACAAGAGGGCAAGCCAAGAAGGAGAGGGAGCCTGCGCCAAATTTGTTGCCGAACGAACTGAAGGAGGCGCAACAAAAGGACCCTACTCTGGAGCCCTGCTTTAGAAAACTGCCCATGGCTAAGGACCCCAGACACAACGGAGACATCTTTTCTAAGGACGGCGTATTGTATCGTAGAACGGGCAACCCGGACACGGGGAATAACCAGCTCCTAGTACCGACGCAGTACAGAAGCCAGATCTTAGAAATGGGGCACTCTCTTCCCTTTAGCGGACATATGGGACAAAACGCCACTATTCAGCGAATAAAAAACCACTATTGGTGGCCAGGAATGAACTCTGACATTATCAGGTATGTGAAATCCTGCGCCCAGTGCCAACGGGTAGCACCAAAGCACTTGACACCCCCAGTACCTATGGGGCAAATGCCAATAGTGGGTACTCCATTTGAACGGGTTGCTGTCGACATCATTGGACCCCTGGAAAGGACCAAAAGAAAGAGCAGGTTCATCCTGACTTTAGTCGACACTTGCACAATGTGAGCCGAAGCTATACCGCTAACATGCACAGATTCCAAGCATGTCGCAGAAGCCCTCGTGCCAATTTTTACACGGTTGGGATTCCCTCAACAAGTTTTGACGGACAATGGATCCCAATTCCGTAGCCTGTTAATGGAGGAGATCTTTAAGATCTTGAGGGCCAAACCTATCCACACAAGTCCCTACCATCCGGCCGGAAATGGGCTCGTGGAACGTTTTAACGGCACCCTCACCACCATGTTACGTAAGCTGGGTCAGGAGAAACCGGAAGACTGGGACCTATATATATCGGCTGCCTTATTCGCCTACCGAGAGGTACCCCAAGCGTCTACGGGATTCGCGCCAGCTACACTTTTTTTTTGGCAGACCTATTAAGGGGCCACTAGAAGTCTTACTTCGGTCCCTGACAGACCAAAAGGTTGATGAGACAGTCGTCTCTGCAAGCAAGTATGTATCTGAGCTCAAGGAAAGGCTAAAGCTAGGATGGGATCTAGCTACTACCAACCTTACGAAAGCCCGCGCTAAACATGCTAAAAGATACAATAAAGCTGCAAAAGAGAGAGAACTACAACCAGGGGAGAAAGTTTTGTTGCTACTTCCAACCGGAAGCAATAAACTTCGCATCGGATGGCAAGGGCCGTTTACCGTCCTTAAAAAGATCTCACGTACCAATTACAAGATCTCTATCAAAGGAAAGGAGAAGGTCTTCCACATAAATCTGCTAAAGAAATATTTGGAAAGACCGGTGCCATCCTCCGAGCATCTCCTGGCTGTCGCCATAGCAACGGAAGACGAAGAAGATGATGATGGTTGCATGGAGTATCCACTGCAACCCACAGAATCCTTTAAAGATGTCAAGTTCGGCGACAATCTCTCACCAGAACAACAAACAGAAACCAGGGCGCTACTAAAACAGTACAGTGCAGTCTTAACGGATGTACCTGGTCGAACAAATCTCATCGAATTTGATATGAAACTAACAAATGAGACCCCTGTTCGAACCAGAGTTTACCCCATCCCATACGCTAAAGCTGATGCACTTCGCGGAGAAATAGACAAGCTGCGTCAGGCAGGAATTATCAGTGAGTCTACATCTCCTTACAGTTCTAGTGTAGTGCTGTTGCAGAAGCCCAATAAGGAAGTTCGGCTGTGTATAGATTACCGGCTGCTAAACGCTGTTACGGAATTCCAGCCCGAACCTCTCCAAACTGTTTCTGAGTTGTTCACCAAGCTCAGCAAGGCAACGATTTTCTCCAAGATTGACCTCAGTAAAGGTTATTATCAAATACCAGTCAAGGAGGAAGTTAAACCTTTGCTAGCTTTCAGCACTAGTGAAGGACATTACACATTTAATGTGATGCCGTTCAGATTGCATAACGCACCAGGAGTGTTCACCAGAATGATGAGGAAGCTGTTAGAACCTTTGCAAAGTCCCCACATCCATAATTTCATGGATGACATATTAATTGCATAGGAAACCTACGACGAACATATTGCTACGGTTGCTATGCTCCTCAGTAGACTACAGGAAACTGGTCTCACAGCCAGACCTAGCAAATGTCTCATCGGGTTCGAAAAGCTAGACTTCTTGGGGCATACTATTTCCCACGGCTGTAGTTGGCCTGTTCAGAAGAACGTGGAGAAAATAGCTGCAGCCAAAAGGCCCAGAACGAAGAAAGACGTGCGTTCCTTCCTATCAATATGTGCATATTATCAGAAATACATCGAGAACTTCAACGGACTTACGGCACCTCTGACTGACCTCACCAAGAAAGGTTGTTCTGATAAGGTCATGTGGGATCAAAAGTGCGAACATGCATACAGCACTTTGAAAGGACAGTTGTCGACATACCCTATCGTAAGGTTACCTGAACTTAAGAAGCCTTTCGTACTAAGAGTTGACGCGTCAGGTCAGGGCATCGGGTCAACATTGTTGCAAGCCGAAGACAGTGACCCGAATATGCTATTCCCAGTAGCTTACGGCAGTCGGAAACTGAACAAGGCTGAACGCAACTACAGTGTCGTTGAAAGAGAATATCTCGCTCTGATTCATGGCATCAGACGCCATCATGAGTTTCTGTATGGTACTTCTTTCACAGTACAAACCGACCACGCTCCATTAGCTTTCCTTGGTGCCAATAAGGAATTCAACGCAAGGATTATGCGCTGGGCATTATTATTGAGCGTCTATTCCTTCAAAGTGGAATATATTCCAGGAAACAGAATGTCGGAGCTGACTTCTTGAGTAGAAACTGGTCTACAGATGAAGAAGAGCAAACCGAAGATACCACTCATCCTAAAGTCACCAATCAGGTCATCTCCATTGTCAAGAAGGAAACATGAAAAATGGTTTCATGTCTAAAAGTGGGGACGATTGTGACGTACGTCTAGTTTGTCAAGTGAATTTTCCCTGATTTGATGGATGATTAAAGGGACTTTAGCTTTTCATAACATTAGAATCCCTGAACATCAGTATTGTTGTAACTTTTCATCAACGAAGAGTAGCGGCTAGGATCAAAGCAGTCAAAGAAGATCCCCAGAACAGAGAAGCAGAAGTTTAGCATCTCCGTACGAACACTGAACCGTTCGCAAGACGGACACGAGCGGTCAGAAGAAAGCTTCATGCAGACTTCGCACTTCTGTGGCTACCGGCAGACTTGCCCGAAAGATGGAACGCTCAGCGTAGCGGATACGATCTGAGGAATCAGGAAACTCACCGCGAACTAGGCTAGTCTCGTGGGAATTTCACATGCTCGTGCGAGCAGCCTGAAACAAACGTAGATCGGAAGCCAGTCGGGCCATCGTGGTTAGCATGGCGGCTAAATAACTTCGACTTTCCTGGGAACTGAAGAGGCGCGAAATTTTCACATGTACCATTTATCTTGCCTTTCTAATAGATAAATACAGAATCTGAAAAGGGCAACGTATCATTCGTTCTGACAGAATTCTAAGACTCACTAGCATATAGTTAAAAAAATTCCTGCTAGATTTCATCTAAATTGTTGGCTATTGGAGTGAAATTCTTTTCTGTGCAGACGGTAATTTATACATTAGCTTCGAGTGATCAGTGGTCTAGTTATTTCATATTTAGTTCATGGGATTGTGGTGTAAATTTAACCTTATTAAATAAGCCCATCTTCAAAGTTCTAGTGCCAACTAAATGTTACATCTATAAGTTTATTTCCTAATATAATAGCCGCTTAAGGGAATTATAACTTTAATACAGTTTAGTTCTGTATAAATAGATGTGCTTTCAACTAGTAACCTCACGGGGAGTTTTTTTCTCTCTTGCTTTATTAATTGAAGACGCGAGTGCAGAAAATAGTTAAACTGTAAATGTATCGCGCGTTTGATTTTAATATGATTTTATTGCATTTCATGTTTTTCTATTGCATCCAGAATGATCTTTTGAACCTCGCATCCCAGCAATTAAGCAGCAATGAAACATCATTTAGCAGCAATTTAGCAGCAATGAAACATCATTTAAGCAGCCATTACGCAGCAATAATATATATCTAGAGTCTTGCCGACTCAGTTCGATTACTCCAGTGACTTATGAACATATTTGAAATTTAATCTTTGTGGCGATCCTGTTGGGATTCAGCTATCTGAAGTATACAGAAACAAAGCAAACCCAAAGACTATTTTAAAATCCCAATTCATAAAGTCGTTTTATAGTTATCAAACCGGAAGAAGAACAGTCAACAGTAGAAATATTTTACTCACTGCTCTATGTGTGAAGAAGAACATAGATTTCCCTGACACTGTCTGTCAAGCATAATCATTGGATTTTACCACCCTCTGAAGAACTTACCTCAGTGTTTTGTAGTTTGTGACATTACTGCAAAAGAAAGTTATCTCCACCAGCTGTGCCAATCTTAGACACCACACCATTCCTCACACCTAGCCAAGTGCCTGTGCCATTCTTTAGGAACTTTATCTAATAAACAAACAGTACAGTTAAACTTCAACGTCCAGCGATTTCGGGACACCTTGTTAACTTCAACAACCCGCTAATCTGGGGCTGTACACGGAAGAAAATACTTTTACCTAAGCCAAGGTTTAGTGCTGTTTTTTGATGTATTTCCTATGAAGTGCCAGAATTCACCTGTTGGTAAGTCTGTGTGTGTGCGACTGTGTGCTGGCCAGCCCTAGCGTTTGTTTTTGAATGAAAGGAGATTTAAATCTTTTACCCTTATAATTAGTTCAACCTAGTATTAAGGTGTATTGTATTCATTGCACGGGATTTCTCCTAGCGGGATTATTTAACTGTGAGCATTCCCCCCTCCCGGGAAAAATTGGTTGATTAACGGAAAACATTTGATGACCCCTAGCTTTTCCTTTACCCCTTATTACTGTAACCCCCTTGATTAGAGTAATAAATTTACCATTGGGTTAAATTGCCTATCTCTGATCATCATCATCACCCCCCCCCCTTCTCGTCTGTGGGACCCGGTCTTTTCTGTTAGTAAATACAAGCGGGAAAAGGTGCATTGGATACTTCTCCTCAGAACAACCCCCCCCCCCCCCTGTTATTTTGTGTTTTGTAACCCATGATTTCTGACTGTACATTGATACTTACTTGTAACTTGATTTTTATGATAATAAAAGTATTAAAAACTTTATTAGCATTGGTGTCGGCTGGCCCAAAACTCAAACATTTCCCAAATTTTGTTATCGTAGTGTGTATTCATGTACGATTGTGCGTCAGAATCACCAAATCGGTGTGTGCGCATGAGCGACTGGAACTGACAAACAACTGTTTGTTCAGAAGAGTGGTAGGAATAGTTTTGGGAGACAAATATTGTCGTAATAAGAGACTGTCCTTACTCTTCCCCAGCCCTTGTGAATCTACTACCTCACTTTCCTAAATCCTTATTCTCACAGAGCCTTCACTATCATTCTACACTCTAAAGGACCAATATTCATCAGAACTCTCTCAGATAAAAATTACGACAATGGCAACACGCTGCTCTACAGTGGTGCACCCACATCTGAAAGAGCTAAAGGGGGCGTGGGTTGCATTGTGGCCAAAAACCAAAAAGATAGTATCAAGGGATGGAACTTTGTCTCGGAGCGCATTATGTTTGTAAAACTAAAAGAAGGAGAAACCATAGTCAACCTGGTCATAGTGTATGGGCCAAATGAGGATGAGAGAGCAGAGGTCAAGGAGGAATTCTTCGAGCTGCTTCAAAGGACAGTGGATGACTGCCTAGATGAAATTATCATGCTCGGAGATTTCAATGCCAGAGTTGGAAATGACTATGCTAGATGGGGTGGAGTTATCGGAAGATATGGAGAAGATACTCTCAATGACAACGGAAAGCGACTCCTTAGATTCTGCAGTGAGCAGAATTTGATCAGTACAAACACAAAGTTCCCCCATAAGCGCTGTCGTAGATTTTTGATAGGGGAATTAAGACTTGGGTTGGTCCCTTCTGAATAGATTATAATAAGTGATAGTCACAGTGAGAAGTAGTAATAGCAATAGATTTCCACGAGTGAGATGGTAGAAATGTGATAGAGGCTGTCTCTGAAATCAAGAAATCTTCTCTCTTTCACCTATCGTCTACGACATATTTAGATTGAGTGAGACAGTCTACACACATATATATATATATATATATTAATATATCTCTAACCACTCACGTGCACGCACATACAAGACGACAGTTATACGTACAGACGTAGAAAAACTATAACAAATGATTATATAAATATTCTAGAACGAGCTGACCAACACGCTGATTAATTTCAAGAGAAATTTTAATTATCATCTAAAATTTCTTCACAACACATAGAAATTACATCAAAACATATACACATAGTCATAAAAATCAAGGAATTGCTACAAGAAATGATAGACCTACAGTTAGATCTTATCCCTCTAGGTATGCCCACAGTCCTGTTGGAAGAAAGTGATAGCCCCCAAGGAAACAAGGATACATAGGATTAGGTCTAATATTTCCCCTTCTTAAGGTATGGACAGACTTGATATCTCTGTTCTATTTTAAGGGAAATATGATTAGCAATACTTGCATACAGAAAGTTAAGATAGCAAAATGGGTGCCCAATTACAACAATAAAAAAATCACTCCGTCCTGCATTCACTTTATTCATTCAGCCGAGCACAGTGTCAATAGCTTAGGTTTCTAGAATTGAGGAATGTCAGATCGGTGTCTACTTTCAGGAAAGGACTATATTTGGTCACCACACCACTAGTCGAAACTCCATCGGAATGTTACTGACGTTAATATGTTAAGCATATGTTGTGAATAAATAATAGTGATATTTAGGGAAACGCGGTTTCATTGTAGGCTCCGTTTTCATTTTATTACTAATACCACACTCTTTTTAAAAGAATTAAATAAAAATTGCAAATAAGATTCTCTAATCTTTTTTATACTTGCGACCTAAACACAGTAGAATGCATCGACATTATGTTTCACGAGTATGATATTTTCAAAAATCAATACTACTACGTGTACAATTTGCGTAGAAATACTATCTCTGCGTACGGCAGTCTGGCAAAATATGGACGGCTTCATACTGCAAAGTTGAGTAGAATTACAATATTCGGGCCTGATATGTACCTGTTCACTTAGAACCGTGTGCGGCACATTTTAATTATTACCGAGATCGTAGTTTCACAACAGAAAAACACTTCGATTACTACATCATCTGTTCTAAAAAGAACAGCGCAATATTAGCCTCTACGAAATGAGTAGAGACTTTTGGCCCAGGTAGATGGAAACTTTATTATCGATTCGATAGTTGGAGATAGAATAGCATAAAAATTAGAATCTTGAGGCGACAGCACATGCCAGTTTGGTGCGAGAGAACTTGTGTGCCCACTATAAATCGATTGGCCAGGACGTTATGTGAAACTATTTGAACTTTAGTACGAAACATTGTCGCCCGAAACTAGCAATATAGGTACGCGACTTGGCGCTTTTGAGCGTGCCAGAGTAATTACCCTTATAACCTGGCGCGTGATGTATCAACCGAACCAAAAGTTATCACCGCTAACTTGAATATGTTAGCTTTTGCTTGACAGTAAACCTAAAAAAATAATCTAATGGAGTTTTACTCACTTATAAAAAACTAACCACGTCTCGCTGGGTTGTGATCCAAATATCTTCGAACAATCGGGGTTCTCGAAACCAATGCCTCATGTATTCCAAAACTCACGTGTTCGCTGGGAGTAGACAGAGAAATTCTATCACTGATTCCAACCAGAATCACATATCTATCCGTTGGACGACTCAGAATAGAGAACCTATTTCAGAATTAGTGTGACAGTCTTTAACCTGCTTTACTAAACTATAACTTCCTTGACCCCCATATTCTTCGGATTTTCTCTAACTGCTAGTGACCAGTAGGCTGAATTAAATCTAGGTGATTTGCCACTCAACAACTTAAACTTAACCATCTTCGAGGAACTTATCAGACTATCTAATACACCGTGTAAAAAGATCTCGCTCTCATCAATAGAGGGACCATGTACAAAAATTGTGGGAGCAAATCAACAACGGTTTCGTCGAACTCACAAAGAAAAATATGAAAATCTTTTCATAGCGCGCCTATTAATACTCCGTGATAATCCATAAAATTTCGTCATTACGACACAGTAGACACTTAGATTCAACTACTTTGAGATGGATATGCCTAAAACACATTTGCTCTTATAATTTTGCAAAGCGGATGTGAAAACGCATAGGGTCTCTAATATGGTGGCAGTCCTCAGGGGACTCATAAATGTAATCACGTCATAATAACTAGTCAAGCGAATTGGTACCGACTCTTTTTTTCGATCGACTCTTACCAAGCACTCAGGTCCTAAATAGGCTCGCGTGTTACATTGAATCTTCCATAGATTGATGACACAATATCTAATTCTATATCTGTCATCAATGACTTTCTCCAGTCCGCCTACTCTGTTCCATATAATGAGAATAAACTTATGACAAATATATAAATTTGCTAATAAGCCATCTTGTTTGGCAAAAACAAAAACTTAAAAGAGTAACCAAAAAAGTTCAAAGTCTATGACATATCTAAACAATAGTAACCCACGATACACCAAAGTTGCGGCGGGATCTTTTGTGGAGAGAGCAGTAACCCTAAAAGGTACATTAGCAATATAATCTTCCTCACAGCGGGCCAAAGGATGCCAGACTAGGAGACTATCTCCCAATCTAAAAGACTTTATTTAGTCGTTGACTATCCATATAAAGTGAAAATTCACATGTAGCGGGACATGCCGCTAACAAAGACAGGAAAAATCCTTCATCATTTCAAGAAAGTGAGTGTGGCTCATATCGAAGGGATCGTAGGTCTTGCAACTACACGAGGCATGATAAAATTAGAGTACATTACCAGTACGAGCCATTATGTTATAATAGACAAAGACTGAGCATCATTTTAACCAACCGCGCAGCAGTCCGCGGGTCTACTCAGCTAAGACTTATAAATTAACTTGTCATGGAGGCTCCATGCGCACAGTGTAATTCAATTTTTCGATATAAATAGACCGCCTTAAGCGAATAAAAGCAACAAAGCAAACGGGCCTTTCATCTTTACATTCTCTGACAAGGCATCGAAATAATGTCTTCAGCGCAAATTATGCGAATGCAAAGATACAGAAGGAGAAGAGCTAACTCTTTTTATTGAGCAATATCGCGGACTCAATTTCCAGCATATATTGGAGTAAAAAGATCTTATTATGTGCAGACACAACAAATTCTCGAAGAACAATTTGACTAGATTAACAATGTTAGCTGAGAAACTCACTCCGCGGATCTATAGGACTGCGTGCATATCCAACGGACTCGATCGTTACGTCTATTACACACTTTCTGCGAAACAAAACGTTCAACAAATCTTTCGACTATGTGCCATGACTTGTTTATGAAGCAGTGTGCTAAAAGTATGCAGTATATACGAGAATTCTATGCAAAAGAGGCCCTGGCTATAACATTTTCCCGTTCGTACAAACAATCTCATTTGCAATCGATATACGCATTACGTCTGAACTTCTCTGTTTTTTCTTTCCCACCCCTAGACAATACCTTTGGCGACAGCCACGGCGATGAAGCCATGGAGCGAACGATTACCAATCAGTAGAAATGATTTACCCCCCCCGCGACTGAGTAATTGGCAGTCAACCTAGGAGATTTATCTCAAGCGCGGAACGGTGGCAAGATTGTCGACCTATGTCTTGCCGATGTCTCCTAGAGAATTGGATTTCAAACTCAAGTTCAGCGATGGGTCTCTAAAGACGCCCCAACCATAGACTCTAAACCCAACATCCAAGGGATTACACCGAATTTGTACGTAAAGTGCGATACATCTACAAATAGGGGGTAAAAATTCAAGCCTATCATAAACTAGCATTATTTAGCCATTCTCTTGTACAAATGTGATCATGTTCAATTCTGTTACGTAACAAGAACAGTCATTCTTGTAATGTCGTATTTTGTCTAAAATAATCACTTCAATCTTGCGTAATTGCTCGGAAGAGATATTGAATGGCCCGACCTGATAGAGAAAAACGGTTTGCAGCAATTTTAAAAACAGCCGCATAAAATTGACCGAAAAAACATAGAAAAATGTTAGAGAAAGAAAAAAAAAAATTTTTTTTTTGTTAGTCATGTTAATTTAGCATGTAAAATTAAATTCCTTAATAGCCGCCTGAGTTTAAGCTAGAAATATAATTTTCCTGTTTTCCTTTGTAACTCGTTCACTATAGATATAGAACAACTATGAAGGAAAATTAAGCGCTTCTGCACCAAATCTAACTAGTATAAATAAAAATAAAGTCGATTTAACACTTGTTAAAACACTTCACAAAATACCTAGAATTAATATATAATTAATATTTTTACTCTCAACACAGAACTAACTAGGAACTTAAATCACTTCGACACCAAAACTAAATGCCATCGTCTATTAAGCAGAGAATTTTATGAAATCGAACGAAAGGCTTGTTCTAGCCTTGAACTGCGAACATTACTGAGTGAAAAATGAAATTCTAAACTCCCTCCATAAAAATATATGAAAACAACCAAGACAAAGAGGTACGCTATTTCCATAAACTACGCAATAGCCTCGCCCTTCTCTAACACCTTACGTTTAACTTAAAAAGAACGGCATGGCAATACATGTCAAAACCCCGTGCTCCAGGCAGAAGCATTTTTTCACACCTCCCCAGATAAACTCATCCTGAGTAACCATAACTGACCACTATTGCTTTCATCGCACCTTAACGGCCAACTCAGGCCGTGGAGCGTGAGTGTCCATATCCACCTGACACTGAGAATTCTACTTGGAAAACTAACATGTCAGATGCACACTTACCAGACAAATTTCTTCCTCAACATGTCTGACGGAGTGAACTCTCACACTTCAGGCCCAGAAACTTAGCCAAAGAAACACTGTCCCATGGGGGAAACTGTAGACAGCTGTACTGCTCCCACAGTCTGACGAATGCATTCTAACACTCTGCTCCTCGTGTAGGGGGCTGACAAGTTACGTCATATACTTGCGTTCTCAGTTTTGAATAAAAGAAACAGGTAAACGTTAGAATGGGTAAAATAGAGTAATTGTATTTATAGTCGCCAACGAACGAATGCGAAAAAAACACCAAAACAAGGATAAAAGAGTGATAATAAATTAAGGGGAAATATTCGGGGTGATAAGAAAAAGAGGAGAGATAATAGTTGCATAATAACTAAAATAGAATACAATCAAACAGCCTCAATGCCTCTAGTGACCAGAGAACGTCCGCCCAATTTAACTAAAACACATATACTGAGAGAAAGTCAACTCTCAATTTCTTATGGACGAATTAGATGGCAATTATATAAATTTCCTATATATTCGGTGAGCTTTCATGGTGTCTGTTCTTCTCCATCTCATCTCCCCCTTCCATCTCTCTTCAATTCCTAGACTCCAAGTCTACTCCCCAAAAGCTTTTTCCATTCTATCTGTGACAGTGTAGCGAACTCCATTCCTAGTCTTGCGGCGTAAATTACTTCGCACGAAAGAAGCCGTCGGCCCGAGCTTCTGACCTTTTTTGAAATATTTCCGTCTAGTCGAATGGCAGTTGGAAATTTAACCCTCTGCCGACTGGCGGCTCTGCACGACGTCACAATTCGTCAGTTTTTTAGAGCGATTTGCTGTTCAGCTGAAGACTGGGGTACGTTCGGGGCTTAAGGTCGTGCACTGTGGTCCCTTCTTCCCACGAATCTCTTCTCTATACTAATATAGTTTTTAGACAATATACGCAGCATTTATAAGTAGGAGAAATCTTTATTCCTATTGCCATGACTAAGAGTATTCTGGTAGTCTTAGTACGCACAATATACAGAAATCCACTTTTTTTTTCCAGAAGAGTATACGCCGTTAAAACTTAGCGGCACCCTTGAGCCATCCGATCCTTCAGTTTGGTTTATATCCGGTAGGCAGTAATACCAACGCAATAAAACTTTCTCTCCCTGCTTCCCAGTTTCTCTCTCTTCTCACTCGCGCTAACCACTTCCCATACACTAAGGATCCGACTAGTTAACTCCGGTAATACAGTAACATAACGTAGCTCTTTTAGTGCAGTGGCTCGCTTAAACAGTTAGGCGATCGTTGCTAAGGTAATGCCCATCCTAACTTTTTTCCAACCTTGATCCTTTAAGCCTGCACGTTATCGTCATTTACTATGGCTGAGACATACTGTCCTCAGCTCTCAGTCCTATAGACGTGTCTGTTCCAGTCAGAGACCAAAGGTAAAAAGTGGCTTCAAAGCGAGCCCCTTATTTGGTGAGAGAATGTGAAGCAGAAGATAGTGTACTGAGCCGAGAGTGCAGGATAAAGAAAAGACCGTCTAGCCCAGGCGGAGAATTCCTGAGTCGGTAAAGTATGAGGAAGATTCATCTGTATAAGCCAACGATATACAAGCTTGCAGCGAACAATTACAAGAGATCCCAATCTTTCAGAGTTTTCACTTAGTGCCAGTTTACTTTAACATCATTGTGACAGATCGAGGCAGTTTCGCAATTTAACAAACCAGATTTCCACGTAGCTCGCATTTCCGGACAGCGGTAGTATAAAGTACGACAAGAGGCTTTTTGTGGTACTATACTGGATGTATGGGATTCCTCATGATGGATACTTCACGGATTCTCATTCTTATCAATTTAGGTACAAAGATTTCGGTATGATGTGTGAAGATACCGTTTATTCCGTCCAACACTTGACTGGAATCCCCATAACCTACGAATAGTGAAAAAAAATACTCGGCACTAGGACATTCTGACAAAGATGCTTGTGGCTATACTGAGGACGCATGTATAGCCTCTAGACGAACGGATAAATATGCATTCTGGCTCATACAAAACAGTGCACTGTAATCACATACTAAAGTCATGGATCTAAACGCCTGTCTACCTTCTTTTATCCTTTCTTAAGAGGCGTCCTAAAAATGTCTCGATCACAACCCGTTCAGACCCTATGTGTTCCCGACTTATATGCATTCTTCAACGCCAAATTCAAGAGAAACTGTGGTATGGTGCCCGTTCTGCCTTTGTAAGATTTGTACACAGCGTTGGCCAACTGGAGACACAAAAAGGAATTACTGAAACATAATTCCTGAGATTATACTATGTACATAGTAACATTCTTTCTACCTCACCTGCCTTACACAATAAAATGAGTAGAGTTTATCCTGAGTTGCGTTTATCTGTCTAGGCGTATCTGTCCTCATACTTTCCCAACTGAAAGGAAGAGAGTGCCACCATTTTTCCTAGAGCGATTATGGCTTCTGTATACCTCGTTCTTCGGTACTAGGCGCTGGTGTATAAAACCTTGGTCAAGCATGCCCGTTTACCTGACGATTAAGTACGCCATCCTTAGATTAATAAGAACTAGTAGTAGGTTCATATAGCAGCTATTATACATTAATAAACAATTCTCATAATCACAATATTTAAAAAGTAAAAATATATATAAAAGATAGGAAAGGCGTTTATGACAATAATTTATAATTATAAAATCTAGATTTAAATCAATAAAAAGTTATATAAAATTATATATATGTAAACACAATTTAGGGTGTTTTTGTGGTTGATGAGTATGGTTTGGTGGTTTTTATGTATAGTGTGTTTTAAATATGGAATATA
>JAMPIV010016359.1:0-151401 GCA_024509875.1 Oreohelix idahoensis
TGTCGACACACTGTTTCGACACACTGTTTCGACACAGTATAATTAATTGAGCCGACTGTCTCGAAACAACGGAGTGTATCGATTCGCCCACCTCTAGTATGTATATTTACTATAACCCAATTATTGTAATTAAACTTAATTAATTTAAATGAATACAAAATTTCCGTGCAACTTTGTGAGCATCAACTATTTACTGAGTACTAAATGGAACTCCTCCTAAGAAAACAATTTTGTAAAAATCCTATAAAGATTTTCTCAACAAAAAAATTTATTTTCTTATGTTACCTATGGTTGGCACAAGTTAGAGTGTAGATAGATGAATAGACTAAGTATGGCTCAAGATATACAGAAATATCCCAGGAACGAGCCCCCAGTGTGGCGAGAGGTTTTATTTGGCTCTTGGATCAGTATAGTACTGACACTTACAGAAATATAATTTCTGCAGAAAATGGTGAAGTCCCAGTGTCTGAGAGGACTACTGGTATCACAAATTAGTTACGGCTGTGAATGTTCTGATCTCGAAACAATAGTAGAGAGGAGACCGACATAAAGTGCCACCTCCGCTGTGTAACTAACTGTGATATTAATAAACAAGGAAACAGATTTTACTTAACAAAGATAAAATTGACAAGTCGTTCAAATACAATTTCCTTATTATTTATTTAGTATATACACTATCTACTCTTGTGCTGAAGGGTGAATGTTGAAAAAATGGATAGTAATGAATTTGTAAGTTTACCTATATTTTACAAATATTTATATTTATATAGACAACAAGTTTTCCAATTATAGGAACAAAAATTATATCAGCTGTGCTGTTAATTAAGGATATAACACTTCTCAGCTATGCTATTAATTTTGTCTCTTGCTATGTTAAGTCACTTTTTCATCACTGACAGTTTCTATGCTCACAATGCTGACAGAAATGGTACGACTGAGTACTCATCTCTTAAAACGTTCTGTTCTCCTTAGTTTGGTTCACACCACTCCTGCTGAGGCTCGTTACTTTAGCCCACCCAAGACTGAGGGGGACTAAAGATGTAGCTTCTGTACAATCTCTATGCTCCTGCGAAGTTCCAGGCAGCGGGATTGACTCGAACATACGACCTCAGGTTTTTAGGACACAAATAAACCTGTAACAAAGCAAAAATAGGGGCTAATTTATGTCCTCAAGCCCACCTATTTCTAGTGTGAGTGAAATGAGCGTGTCTCAGATGTATGCATGTAGGATGAATGACAACATGGCTCAGTATGATTTAGCAATAGCGAGACAAGACATGTGTCTACTTGCAAAGCATTCTTTCTGATAAACTAATACATGGATACATTCAATAATATAGATTCAATACATGAATACATTTAATACATGAATACATCCCATAATATAAATCAATACATGAATAAATCCAATAATATGTACACCTAGGTGTGATACAACAATGTCCTTCCCCCTATACTATACCACGCCCTCTCTGACAAGTGCTATACTAGCTGGTAACATATATCCTAACAATATTGTTATGTTCTTATGATAGGAGCATATGAGACGAGGACTGTTTGGTGATATATCAGGTGGGAGTTATAGGAGACAATAGATTGGAGTTAGATGCGACAATAGATTGAGTCCTGACAAGGACTGTTTTGGTTATATTGCAGTTGGTCTTATCTGAGACAATAGATTGAAGTTATAGACTGACAATAGATTGAGTCCTAACAAGGACTGTTATGGTTATATTGCAGTTGGTCTTATCTGAGACAATAGATTGAATATAGGAGACAATAGATTGAAGTATGAGTCCTATTAGTCTTCGTCTATTCAATCATATACATTCATAGGGAACCCAAAATATATTAAATATATACAGGTGTAGGTAGTATAATGACACACAACAAATACCAACATTATATGCCTGCTGAAGGCCTATTTTCCTAAAGGTTATCGTAAATTTATAATTACCCTCCAAGATTTAAATAACGGCCAGTTTGACTCGACTAGTGAAGTAGGTTGCAGGTCGATGCCCTCAGGTAAACAATCAATCAAGGTGACAGCTTCTTCCTCTTCAGTCAGTATCTCTGGCGTCAAGATCGGGATTGCGTGTTTAGCATAAAATTCCGCCCTATTATATAGGCAGGTAACTGCTTAAGAAAGGCTTTCGGTTGGTTCCTGGCGGAGCAAAATGATTGGTTTCCTCCGGTTTCGTCTTTTGCTCATACAGCCTAATTTTATTCAGTTTTTAGCCGCCATCTTGCGTGAACTGCGTGAACAGTATAATTTATTCTGTCTCAGAGACTGGTGAACGGTGCAAGTTGATTGGTTGAAGCAAATCTGTATCTCGACATAGTGATTAACAAAGTAGTGGGTTACACTTCGTTTCACGACAGGCAGTGGAGTACTTCTCCAATGTGCCACCAAATGTTATGCATTTGATTATCTTGCCAGTGGCTCGAGAAGGATCTATAAGTGACTGCCTCACTCCAATGGTTGTGCACCCGGAATCGAAAAGAATTGAGACCGGAGTACCTTCTACTAGACCTCTATTCAAGACAAGAGCACCTCTTCCATCATGCGCGACTGACGCAGGAAGAGCAGGAAGAGGATGACCACAGCTTAAAGTCGAAACTGTGGTTGGCTCGAATAATGTTTTGCATTGGGAACACTGAAATGCTCTGTCAAAATCGAAAGCAGAACATCCCACACTATTAGAATCTTTCTTATCATTGGTTTGATTACCGGCTTCGTGAAACTCTTGTTGTGCAGAGTTAGCCTGGTAATGAGATTTACCATGTCTTTTGTGTTGTGATCTACCTCGGTTATTGTTGCCTCTGTAATTATTATTCCCTCTGTTATAACCCCTATTTGGGTTTGAATCACAATATTCATGATCATAATCATCATGCTCATTATAATGAGTATCCCTGTAATGTTGGTTTTGTTGTTTCCATGAAGAACTTGGGCAGTTCCTATGGTTACTCCCTTTTCGGAAATTTCTATAATTATGGGCACCCCTCGCGTATCGAGGACTGTCAGCCCGATTCCAGTTCTTCGAAGAAGAACCCTGATTTGAGTGGTTACCTTGGTTTTGATACTTATTCCAATTAACCTTTTTATCAAATTTATTTTGAGCTCCTTGGAATTTGTGTGAGTAATTATGATTATATTCTGTTGCTGAAGCAACTGGCATACCCTCTTTAATGTTAGTGTTACTAAGAATCATGTCAGGGTGTGCCGTGGCATACTGGTCACAATATTCTTCCATTTGCTTTAATGTACTAGGTTTACGCTCATGTAAAAACTCTAGGAATGGTTTATTTACCGAAGACATGACCTTGTCTCTTAGCAATAAATCCGTAAGACCATCAAATGTTTTCTCTATTTTGGATAATTCAATCCATCGTGAGAGTGTAAGTCGTGCTTTTGAAATAAAATCTGAGAATTCTACACCTACCTCAGGTCTCATTGTTTTAAACAAAAGACGATAACCTTCTTCTGACAGCTGATATCTCTTTATCAAAGCTGCCCTAATAGCATCATAATTATCCTTGTCGGCCTCTTCAACCAAACATAACTTAGTCAGAGACTCCCCTTTTAGATTTTCAGACAACTGATTCACATACTGTGATTTGTCAACATTATGAGCTCGACAAGCACGTTCAAATCTAGAAAGCCAAAATGTTATATCATCACTGGCAGAGTTGAACGCTGGCACCTTGACCTTATAATTAAAGGGTTTACCATTACCACCAGATGCCTGATTAACATTACTCATACTTGTCAATTTCAATTTCTCTAATTCAAACTCATGTTCTCTTATTGCTTTTCTCTCTTCAGCTTCTCTATCTAATTTTTTTTGTTCAGCAGCAGCAGCAGCTTCCAATTTTTTCTGTTCTGCAGCAGCAGCAGCTTCTAATTTTTTCTGTTCTGCCACAAATCTCCTTTCCTCCACCTGCATCTGCAATTTCTTTTGTTCAGCAGCAGCATCAGCTTCTCTTTCTAATCTTTTCTCTTCAGCCAGGGCTTTTCTCTCTTCAGCAGCAGCAGCAGCAGCAGCTTTTCTCTCCTCAGCAGCAGCAGCAGCAGCTTTTCTCTCCTCAGCAGCAGCAGCAGCTTTTCTCTCCTCAGCAGCAGCAGCAGCTTTTCTCTCTTCTGTATGATGAGAAATGTCAACAGTACTGCTCCCGATATTTTCTACACTTGATACAACTGTCCTGTGTAATACCGTCTGTACAGCGAAAAACTGTCAACAAGCGCTGACCTAGATACAGCATTCGATCGGTAATACAGGTCAAGCTGACATCGACTGCCCCGTTGTAACTTGTACACTGGTGTTCATGCGTGTCGTATGTGGCGTCAGGGATGGTCTGGTTATCATAACCCCAGGAATCTGGTTCACCACTGTAGAGTGTCAGCGTGGAGCTGCCGGGGACAGTTTCAATAGTTTAATGAAGGCACGCAAACTGGACAGCACGGATACAGTCATGGACACATGTTGACATACATTCATTGGTTATTTGAATCGTGGATGATACATTCATGTAGTAGTGAAATATCATTCAACCTAAGGTAGCATTCACTGTTCTGGTAACTAATCGCCGTATCCTCTACTGACTGAACGCGTCAATGAGGATCGGTAAACATACAAAAGTCATTGGCCGAACCTTCATTTCATAGCAAAGTTCTTAAGCTGAAATATGTCCAATGTTTGTATAACACTCATAAACCACGATAGTGGGTTTTCACCTCATAACAAGATCTCGATACCACTGCCCGATAGTAGGATACATAATCTGTTCTCTTGACAGTGATCAAAAAATATGATGACAGGAATATAACATGGCCGCCTTCCTGAGTTGTCGCTCACTCACTCGTAGGAAGGTAGATATAAGCCAAAGTTACTTTATAATGTGCATATAAATAATTTCATAAAGTTTTCCATACAGCTCTACAGTAATCAAGTTAATTCACGTAGACATAACTGCTGTAGGAAAGCCTGTCATCTTCGTCGATACAAAACACAACCCTAGCGATACGAAGCACAATGTTTCATCTAGGTCTAATCGACTCGAGATCATCAAAATTAGGGTCTGGCATAACTGGAGTCCGAATCACACATATGAGGAGGATCTCTGACAAATAGACTCTTGCAGAGACACAAACTTCTCCTAGAAAAAACATCTATGAATCACTGTTAAACCTTAAACAGTGCCAGCCCTGGAAAAAGCACTCAGCCATTTCTTGGCGACATTATCGGAACTCTTTACAACCCAGTAGGACTACAAAAACCTGCGCTAGATTCTGGCAGAAAGAATATAGTCCGACCTGAACATACAAAGGTATACAATATACGACTGAATCTACTTGTACTAGACAAGTAGTACACATGAATTCAGGCCATAAACATAACAAGCAAAATTAATCTATTTTCTGGCCCGAACAAATAAGAACGGACATGAATACAATATCCATGCGCCGAATCAATCAAGAAAGATCACTCATATAATCAAAAGTGCAAATAAATCATGAATTATCTAGCTTTACCAGAGGAAGCATTTCCATACACAAATGAATGCAAATATATATATTTTCCATATTAAATAGCCATATCGTATTTTTGTAATATGTGCGTCAAAATATGCACGCAACAGCTTTACATTTACCTTTTAATTTTTATATGTGGATTTAGAATGTCTCACGACACACTCCACATTCATAACCCTAGACACTACACGAAGTCATCTTAATAATAATAATATAGATTAATTTTGAATGAGATTAAAAGGGTGGTAGCGGAAAGGTACTCTGAAAGGTTAAAATACTATTTGTTAAATTCAGGGACCTTCATAGCTGATCTCATTTAATACAATAATAATACATAACAACAATTCATAACATCAAAACCCACCACAATAGGGGTGATGGGACCAATCTCAGTTTGAATAAGTGACTGTTCAGTCTGTTATGTCCTGTTCTAATACGGAACAGGATCACATGTTTTCTCGATCAAGATAGTGATAGTTGTCTCTTTGTTGGTCAACTTTTCTGATGGCCTTGATAAGGGTCTTCTTTTTATGGAAGGTGATTGTTTGTTCTTTTTGTTCCCGTGTTGCTCCCTCTTTTGCTAACGTATCTGCTCTCTCATTTCCTGGTATGCCACTGTGTGATGGTATCCACTGTAGCACTACCCTTCTTTTGATATTTACTTCGCATAAGGCTTTATTTAACTCTGGCAGTTTATCACTGTTGAGGGCTTGCAGAACTGACATTGCATCGGTAAGGAATACAACCTGCTGACATTGGCTTATTGAGTTATTTATTATTCCTGCAGCAATGCTTATGGCCTGTACTTCAGCAGAGTAGTCTGAACAGAACATTCCAGTAGGTGAACATGTGGATTCGCTTTCTTTGTCTAGATAGACCACATAAACGCATGCGCCTCCGTTCTTCACTGCTCTGGTTGCAGATCCATCAGTAAATACTTGGATCGATGCTTCTCTGGGATATAGTTCTTCAATCATATCACAAGCTACTGTTTTCCTTTGGAGACTATTTATTGTGACAGTGAGGCTTGTTACACTGGCATTATACGTGCCAGTGATATAGGTCATACATTTTTAGTAGACCAATCAAAATCATTGACGGTGACAAGGGCCCACAACACCTGTCGGGCTAAGAGGTTAATATTATCATTAGGGCAGTTCCATTTGGACGACCTCGAGGAAGGTTGTGTTTTTCTAAGTGTGAGCTGAAGAGAAGCCATGTTTGAGCTGTCTCAACTTTCGTGGAACCACAAAGACAAGTTTTAAGTTGAAGTTCTTAAAGTATTTCAGAAAGAAGCATACTGTGTGTAGACTTTAATGATATCGTTTTTTTCACAACAGAATATAAGCGGTAGCTGTATTTCTGTACAAAGAGAAAAGACTATGTTGAGTAGTAACACATGTAAGTACGATCTCAATGTGTATTTCAATCTCCAGATAGGATTTGATTTATGTTAAAGTAAGAAAACCAAGAAAACAGTCACAGATGTATATGAGGACTCATCATCTGAAGAAAATAGTAACTTTAGTTATTGTAGATAAAAGACGCCACTACATGTACTGAAGAGTTGAAGAAACAAAGGGAAACAAAGGACAAGGTGACCTAGATCGTGAGTTGCACGAGATTCCTGGGTACTCACACAATTTAGAAGGAAGAAAAGTAAATACGGAGACCTTCAGTAAACTACAATCACTACAAAGAATATTGATTTGTTTTCCAGCTGCATTTGTGTATTTATGTACTTTGTAAATAAAGCTTGTTATATGACTCAGCCGAGTTATGCAGATTGGTCGAATGATTTAAATGGGAAAAATTACAACACAGTTAAATGTACACCACTATAGCACCTTATCACCATCAATCCGAGAGAAGAACGAACCTGCTACATTCCACAAGAATCTACATCTCTAGCGGGAAGCTAGTAATAACACTTGATGGACATTTATTGAGAAAGAAGATATAAAAAGTAGAATTAGAGAAGGCGATCACATATTATTATTTGGTACCGTGCCCTGTCACATAGTGATAATTTGGTACCGTGACCAACTCTCACGGTCACATTAGCTCTCCCATGGGGGCAGGCGGTAGTTATGTAGGTCTTAATGCTGAAATTTTGATGTTGTTCCCATGGGGTTGGGATGAGTGTGGGAATTATTTCCTTAGTGATGTCTGGTAATTCATCCTTGTATGTTCTGATTAGTTTTTTGGACCGATGCCCAAACCTGCTTCTCTTCAACTTCCCACTGGCTAAATCTCTAAATCTATGTTTCATTGGATGTGCTGGCATGTTCTTGTACTTTTTTGCTTGGATCAGGGTCTTAGTGTCTCGTCTGTAGAATTGGTGACTCTTGCTTTCCGATTGTGTAGGAACGACTGGATCAATTTTCTCATATTACCCTTGATTCCATTTCTTTGCAGTTTTACTATTAACCCGTCTTTCCATACTTTGTCAAAAGCTTTTTGGAGATCTATCCATAGGTGTGGCAGATTATGATAATTGATTTCATATATCTATTTTTCTTTATCTTCATTTTTCTTTTTACCTAGCTTCACCTACGCCTGTTGGGTTAACATAAAACCTCCTATTACTCAGAATTCTGTCCCTCTTTTCTCATTTAGCACGCATTGTAATGCGGTTAGCTAAACTCTTTGATGAGAGTCTACCAGAGACATATTAGCTAATGTGAGCAGTAATTCTAACACCAGCGCCAGAGATCAAATCGTTGTAGAGATCAGACAGCGACCAGATTTGACTAAATTTGAGTAGATCTTGGGAACCTAAGTGAGAAATCTTTATTACCTTTCCCTGAATCCGTTCGTTTGATAAGTAATTAAACACGACGAATCGGGAGATCTAAAGACATTGCTCGCTTGAATACGAGCAGAGAGACAAAGGAAACTCACACTGATTAGCGCATTGCCGATGTCTGATCTAAGCGAGAACGAAGATCCTGGGTTTTCGGCTTTGAATTTCGTATAAGACGAAAACTGAACGTAGAATGTCCCGTAGGTGAGAACATCTGGTAGGGTCTGGTTTTCGGGGGGGGGGGGGGGGGGGAATTAACTATCTCCTTTCATCTTTAATATATATATCCCACAGAAATCTAACTCAATTCATCCAGTACCTCACTGATTTCTCTAGACAGCTAGCTTCGATTCTAGAATAACTTGTATAAGTGAATCTCTTAGTAGTCGTTGGAGAAAAGTCTTAGTAGTTCGGTGTTGAGGTAAATACTATACTAGTAGTTTGAGTGATTTAATCTTTTTAAATCGTCGATTATATTTTACTAGTTAGTTTATGTGCTGAGTGATTTACTAGTTAGGTCCGTTATATATTTTCTCTAAAGTTTTACTGTGTTACAGTGGATAGCAGAACAAATAAATATTTCTAGCTAAACTCTTCAAGCTATAATAAAAATTTAATTAACTGCTAGTAACCAGTGTGATGATATCCGAAATTTCACCGATCAAAATATAGCATATAGTTGTTTGTAGGTATAAAATAACATAGGAATTACCGCGCCACCAAAATACTAGCTTTTATAACTCGGTCTCTCAAGGGTTAACCATAAAACGATCGTTAGAATTAATGCCAATATGACGTCACAGACTTGCAAGCCTTTAACCAAAACGCACGTTTGAATGTTAGTACCGTTAGAAATTGTTTATTTCTTGGAAAAGGCAAGAGAGAGGGAAATTGGAAAGGGGGAAATGCATAGAGCACGTTTGAATTTTAAAACTGAAACTAACTGTCCAAATCGAACGATAGGAAAAATAAAGACTAAAAGACGATTAAAATGATAAAAATTGTTGCTAGACATATCATATTCTTTAGTCTAAATATATTATCTTAATGTAGAAAGAAAGATATGTTATTTGAATAAATATAGAGGAAAACGAAAATGGTAAAAATAATAGCCAGAAGTATGAAACCTTATGCATTAGATGACAGACGGTAGACTAAGTAAATATTATCGTTCTGTATTAAAATGACTTAGATAATACTAGCGATATGGTAGAATGAAGACATATATAGACGTGCATGGGGCTTCTTTACTGATGATGGCCATATTAAGGGGTGTCTCCTGATTTGAAAACAGTAGGTTAACTTTTTGAAAAAGACGCGTAGGAACGGAAGTCCCCTGATTGGTTGCTTAGAATAACTAAGAAGTGGGAATAAATACACAGAGAGACAAGCGTTCCTCGCCACTTTCAAATTATAAGTTCACTTGTGTAGTTATTGACGTATACAGACAAGTTGTGCTCATATGCCTTCGCTGTTCTGATAGTCAGCAGGAGATTCTGTGTGACCATTTATGGCCTGTAATTAACTTACATAGTGAAAAAATTCGATATTTCGGTAAGACCAACATTTATATAATTATTATTGTATTTGAAAATGTGTTTGCCATATTGACTAAGAATGAATATTTGAAGGGTAGAGTCCCAGTCGTACAAGTGCCACTTCAACATGTTATGTAAAATCATTAAATGGGGTTAGATAATCTTATAGCTTCATGTAAAAGCCCTACAGCTTTACTTGTACTTTGGGAGATAAAAGAAAATATATAAAGAGGGAAGCCAACATCAAACTTTGTGTTGTTTCACCGAGTTGCTAAGAAAGATATTGTCCTTTGTAGAAAAGCCAGACAGGCTTTCTGACATTGTGGGGAAAGAACTTAATAAAATCCTTACAGTTTTACTTAAAAGTTGGGATAAAAAGAAATTAATAAGGGAAAAGACTTTAATGAATGATGTTTGAGTTATAGCACGAAAATCACTGGCCATCTTTATGTAATACAGGTTATTACCTGAATGTATTTACGAAATTATAATATTGTATTATGACTAGGAAGGTGTAAAAACATATGTTTGAGGCCATATGAATTGAGTGTCTTACCTTATCTCGAATCCTGAAAGCTGTGCAGTGCTGTATACATGCAGACTTATAACCAGGACATCGCAGAATTTTCTACACATATCTAAAGCTAAGCCCTTGTGTTTTGGGGCCTTGTTAATTCACTGACTGATCCTCCACCACCGAATATATCAACAAGATTTATAAAATATGATGACATTATTGATCCCCCAAATATGTGCTTAATTGTCGAAGAGAGTAATACACTAAGAACACCTCCTAGTTCAGGAAATAATAGACTCTAGTAGTTAAACTCGTCTTTGTGTAAATATATCTTGACGTTTAATCTTTTATGAATCAACTCAATTACAATTAATACATTTGTAAAAAATTGATCAGACTAAAATTCAATAGTGAGTTGCTTACTTACTTGTTTGTTAACTTTAACGTGTGGTTGTTGTTATTTTCTTCACATACATTGCATATACCCTAGACATCTAGCTACACAACACCCATACATCAGGACATATAATTTGGGATAATATACATAGCGGGTGGTAGTCATTGGTGGAAGCAAGACAGGTTCCCTGACATATATTTTTAGAAATTAAACTTCCACAGGGGCATGCATAGCTGACTTCACTTCTGCTACACAAATATATACATAATTAAAATCTACCCACCACAACCAGTCAGAGAATATTTTAACCAACTAAGTAAATGCACTGATTCGTCATGAGTATTGACGAAATATGTATTTATTTCTAATTCATGATGATTGATTCTGTTTTTAAATGACTAGAATTTATTTCAAGGAAGTTTTTTAAACGAGAAACTAGATCTAAGCTTATTGTTTCTAATTTAAATTAAATAACCGAAGTGGATAATATCTTCTATGTTACGCGGGGTAAGGATAGGATTGTGAATTATACTTTATTATGTTAAGTATTTGTATTTTCTCCCTGTTCAGTATTTGGGTCAAACCCTAAACCTTACCAGCGGCTTCCATTCCATATGAAACTGGAAATAAACTTTATCAAAGAACATTCTGATATAATATCGGGTTTTTTCAAGGTGACTTGTCTGGTCTCGTGGTACACCCAGAAAGAGACAGAGTACCATCCCAAATAATATTAAGAATAAATGATAACTGGGCTTATAGAATATCCAGATTTCTTTTCCCAATTTCATAAAACATTCAGCCTGTTGGGGCTACCAAATCAAACATTGACATTACCTGTATAACGACCACGTGTTGTGAAGAAGAGTGATCCTGAACCGATTTGTTTACCTGACATTTGATGTAACGATTGAAGATTCCAAGCTAATGTACACTGTGACATTTAGATCTCTTAATTATTTTACTACCTGGACAAAAATTGAAGTGACCTTGATCAGCATCCTACTTACAATAGTGAATCAAGCGTTTCCCAACATTTGATTAATTAGTCGTTGGAGAAACTGGGGCTTGATTCGCCAAACAACCAACCGTGGATGGGCTGTGGGTGCCATTAACAATTGTTCCAGATGTGGTGAAAGCACCTTTGTAGGTAAGAGAGATTGAATTTGTGATCACAGGTTTGTAAGAGCGAGAGAAAGCGGGGGAAGAATAATTCTATTTGGCCATGTACTTATTTTGTATTTTGCTTATGCAAGTTTTTGCTAAAGCTGCTCCTTTATTTCATTTCAGAATAGATTAACTTATAACTCTGTTCTTTACTGTAGAGGGAATTTTAGACCATAGCGTAAAAACCTTTGACTCTTTCGTGGTAATAACTTTGCTCTAACGGGATCTTGTCTCAACAGAGGGAGGGAGGATTAAACCTATGAGTCTAACGCTTTAATTAACTCATTAACCTATGTTCATTGTATTTGATTTTGATATTCAAAGATATTGTTGTATTGTAGTTTCTTTATGATAAATAAAATTTACATAAACTTTATTTACGTGTGTCGGTCAGCTTGTACCAAAAGATCCCAATTCCATAGTTAAAGGTTTCCCGTATGTGCGTCTAATTGTCGTCACGTAACTTTGTGTGTATAGAAGTGAGTGGTTGAATACATATCTGTATATTTATAGGGAAACTGTCTAGGCTGGATTGATTATCTCTCAAATCCAGGGACAGATTTTTACCTTTCACCATTTCACTTGTGAAAAAATCTATTTGTTTACCTGATCTCTCACTGAGCTATCACCTGTTCTAGTCCTATTCAGGCTGAGCCAAAATTGATCTTAATTACCCTATCAAAAATATACAACAAATGGTGGCTCGTCCGGTATTTTTGAACTTAGAATAGGAAGACGACACGACAAATTGTGTTCTTTTTGCGGGAATTGAACTCAAATCCTGAGCTTGAACGACAGAAATTTTCTCGTCTTGTGATTGTCTCGTGAGTTTTAGTATCATTAAAAATAATTATCCCCTAGACAAACGATCTGTTCATTGGCTTGCTGACCACACATATATATCTATTGTTTTTTCCACAGCATTGTTAGAGTATATACAATTGAGTTACAGGGTGATCTTTGTCAGAGTATGTTATTTGTTGATTTGGTAATACAAAGCCGCTGGTAGTGTGTGGTAGTGTAACAATCACAGGGTTTTAATTGAAGCAGTAGTTTTTTGAGCTAAGATAAGGAGCGCGTTCAGACTGTTTAGTCCAGTAATTGCCTCCCTTACACTAACTGACTTCAGGGGTGACTTGATAGTGGACTTAAATTAAGGGATTTTTGTTTTCTCATTAAACTTTTGCCAGGAAACGTTTTTTTTTGTTTCCACTGTTAGTAACTTAGTTTGTGTTAGGTGATTAATCTGTACTACCATTTATTTGGCGTAGTCCTCTGCATTAGGAGCTTAATTGCCATTAATAGCAGCGATAGTTAGATATCTAATATAGGAGGAGGTATCTGTAAAGGGCAATTTTTACTATCTTGCAATATAATACATTTATATTCTTATTATGTTTGCAAATATTTTGTAAGCAAAGTATTTCCTTTTTAAGTGCTTAAGGAGAAGTCATTTTTGGGTTGCTTCCCTTGAAAATAGTTCTGTCATCTTCGATCGGACTCCGCAGACGACTCTAGGCCTACTGCGATTTATTCTGTGGCTGGGTAGGAATAGATTGTTCTTGCTTCAGTATATCTATGGCCTGAATTTATACGTAGTGTTTGTATGAGTAGGACGAGTCTGTCTTATATATGGATATCTTTGCATTTCTAAGTCGAACTAATTTGGTTGTCGCTAGAAAAGGTCAAAGGCTATGCAGCGGAAGTATGGCTAGCAAGGGGTGTGATCCATGGCTGTCATCCTGTGAGGATGCCGAGTTTTGTTGTAGCAGGCTTTTTTGCCGAAATAGTGATCTATATATGGATGGGGAAAAGTGATAATCATTTAGACATGTTGTATGTACTTTACCCCAGTGTTTATTCTCTTTTGCCAAGGAATGGCAAAGTTATATTTCGCATAAAAAGGTAAAACCACAATTTATTATGAACTTGGGCTTCGCCATCGTTGTTGATAAGCAGATGCACAGTGGTACTTTTAAAAAGAATATCCCTTCAAAGGAAGAAGACATTCCTATGTATCAGCACTGGATTGTATGATATTATTCAATTACCTCTATGAGAGAACCTATGAAGAAATGAGGACATTTAATGAATGACTAATTTTGGTCTATATCCTATAGTGAGTGAAGCTCACGAGAGAGAGAACAGCCATGTTGAAATTCATATACTTTGTATTTATCGAGTGAGAAAAAGGGATGCCTGTACTATCGCTCGATGAACCAAGAGATCACTGCTACATGTGAGAACCCATGTCTGGGATTCCTATATTATGAAATATATATATATTGAACTTTACGTGAAGGAATATTCGCTAGACGAGGTTAGGTCTAGGAGCCTTCCTATGTATTGGTTATGGTCTGACGTGCCCAGTCAGTAAAGCCAGATGATTTACATGATGGAACGCTGAATGCTTATTTACGAATGCTCCATTATGATATTTGCCAAGCATGAATGCTAACTTAAGATGATATTCCTGTGATCAACATTATACTGTCTATGTCGACATTTGTTCCTGTAACCATACACGTACTGTCCAAGTGTGCGTCCCATTAAATGTTATAAAAAGACCACCGTAGTTCCAGTACTTCTTGAATTCGAACAGTGTGAGTATGAGTGATGTACTACCAACCTGTCAACTCTATCGAATCATTCTACCATTCGCGTACTGACATTCAGATACACACTCATTGTTTACACTCACATTCTTGTCGGAGCCTCATCACGTTCCAGGACAAGATGACCTGTATGACCAAAACTGTGCTGGGTTTGATGAGTTGACAATCGTTACACTTTACTACACCAGTCCCAACATCTACATTTATCCACTGGTGGACATTCACATCATTTAGCAAATAAAGCATGATTCAACAACTAGTAGCCAGTATGAGTTAACAACTACACAAAGAAAGAGTTTAACAACTGGTGGCCAGTGTGGGGATCGAACCCACGACATTCGCGTTATCAGCACGAGATTGTATGATATTATTCAATTACCTCTATGAGAGAACCTATGAAGAAATGAGGACATTTAATGAATGACTAATTTTGGTCTATATTCTATAGTGAGTGAAGCTCACGAGAGAGAGAACAGCCATGTTGAAATTCATATACTTTGTATTTATCGAGTGAGAAAAAGGGATGCCTGTACTATCGCTCGATGAACCAAGAGATCACTGCTACATGTGAGAACCCATGTCTGGGATTCCTATATTATGAAATATATATATATTGAACTTTACGTGAAGGAATATTCGCTAGACGAGGTTAGGTCTAGGAGCCTTCCTATGTATTGGTTATGGTCTGACGTGCCCAGTCAGTAAAGCCAGATGATTTACATGATGGAACGCTGAATGCTTATTTACGAATGCTCCATTATGATATTTGCCAAGCATGAATGCTAACTTAAGATGATATTCCTGTGATCAACATTATACTGTCTATGTCGACATTTGTTCCTGTAACCATACACGTACTGTCCAAGTGTGCGTCCCATTAAATGTTATAAAAAGACCACCGTAGTTCCAGTACTTCTTGAATTCGAACAGTGTGAGTATGAGTGATGTACTACCAACCTGTCAACTCTATCGAATCATTCTACCATTCGCGTACTGACATTCAGATACACACTCATTGTTTACACTCACATTCTTGCCGGAGCCTCATCATGTTCCAGGACAAGATGACCTGTATGACCAAAACTGTGCTGGGTTTGATGAGTTGACAATCGTTACACGTTACTACACCAGTCCCAACATCTACATTTATCCACTGGTGGACATTCACATCATTTAGCAAATAAAGCATGATTCGACAACTAGTAGCCAGTATGAGTTAACAACTACACAAAGAAAGAGTTTAACAGTATCCCAATTAAATAACATATCTTTTTGGTTGTATTTTCTCGTAAGTGGTAGGGAACCAGTGTATCCTTTTTCTTACTTCTTTCTCGAGTAAGTCTCAGTCAGTTTTCTGCAATGGCAGAGCGGGCAAAGCTTAGACAGATGCACAGAGAGGAAGCTAGGGAAGGGGATTGGAATGAGAAGAAGCGAAAGCTTTTGTCAGGGACGAACTTGACAGATATGATGCGGAGAAGAAAGAAGCAGAAGCTAGGGAGAAGGAAAAAGCAGCCGAAGCTTTAGAGCAGAAGAAAATTGATGTAGAAATGGAAGCTCGCAGGGCGCAGCATGAGGAAAGAGAGAAGGAGAGACAGCATGAGGTAAGAGAGAAGAAGAGACAGCATGTGGAAAGAAAAAATGAGCAACGACGACAGCATGAGTTGGCGCTCAAAGCTCTAGAGGTTCAAACTCGTGGGGCTGCCCCCACCTCCAGCAATGGAGAGTCTTCTCATTCTTCCTTAACTGATCCTTCTAACACTCAGTCTCCTCAACTCACCGCTATGTCTTTCGCTCAAGAATCTTTCCCTTGACCTAATGAGAAGATTGACTCGTATCTAGAGAAATTTGAAAACAATGGCCAATCTGTACGGTTTAGAGAGGTCGCGTTGGTGTATGCAAATTTCCCAGGCCCTAAAAGGGTCTGCGTATGATACATACTCAAAACTGGAAAGCAACCAACAAGACAATTACGACATGTTGAAGAAGGCTTTGCTTGAGCGCTTTGAAATAAACGTTCGCAAATTTTCGCAACTGTTCCGTAACACCAGAAAGGAGGGCTCTGAAACTTTTCAGCAGTTCTCCTCTCGTCTGAAGGGATACTTGACGAAGTGCCTGGAGCTTTCACAGCTCGCCTCTACCTATGAAGGACTTGAGGAATTTGTTATAATGGAACAAATAAAAAAACACTTTGTCAAGTGACACCCGTAGCTTTTTAGCTGAGCAAGGTGCAGAGAAGCTGGAAGACATTTTAGAAAAGTCTGAGCGATATCATAATGCGCTGGCCGAACTGCCGGCCGCAAAACGTAAACCGACAGAAGAACCTTTTCGAAAGAATAACCTAGAGCAATCTTCCCATTCTTCTCAGCAGCATAACCACAGAGAAACTGGACCCCAGAATCCCCCTCCGGAAAAATCTAAACTCTACAAAAACAAGTAAACCCACCCCCTCCCCCCGCCCCCAACAACAAATAGACTGATCAACCCAACCGTCCTACATGGCAGCGCGGTCAGAAAGGACAGGGTGACAAAGGGAAAACCCATGAGCACGGGACACATGATCAGAGCGAGCACACCGAGCCTAAACGCATCGGATGCTTGCTAACAGTCTCGCAAGGCAGAATTGATGTCAGTGATTCTCAACCTGAGGGAGAGAGGCCTTCAACGCGAGGAACTGTTATTTTGAACGGGTCTTCAACTTATTGTCTTTTTGACACAGGGCTTTCTTATGATTGCATAGTGGCCAGACACCTGGTCAAACCCGGTCAAGAGACAGAAGAAACCGTCGAAATTTGTGGAGTTTCTAAAGGAGATGTACCAACAACGCTTCCCACCGCATTGGTGGAGATCCACTCTGGTTTTGTCAGAGGTGTGATCAAAGTGGCTGTTATGGATGACCCGATCTACCCAGTCATACTTGGCGGTAGATATGTGTTTATTGGGAAACCTGAAGAACTAATTGTGGCAGCAGTAACCACAAGAGGGCAAACCAAGAAGGAACGGGAGCCTGCGCCAAATTTGTTACCTAAGAAACTTAAAGAGGCGCAACAAAAGGACCCTACCTTGGCACCCTGCTTTAGGAAACTGACCATGGCTAAGGACCCTAGACAGCACGGGGACATTTTTTCTAAGGATGGCGTACTCTTTGCAGAACGGGCAAGCCTGAATAAGGTTTTAATCAGCTCCTAGTACCGAAACAGTACAGAAGCCAACTCTTAGAAATGGGGCACTCTCTTCCCTTTAGCTGACATATGGGACAGAACGCCACGAATCAGCGAATACAGACTCACTATTGGTGGCCAGGAATGAACTCTGATATTATCAGGTACGTGAAATCCTGCGCCAAGTGCCAACGGGTGGCACCCAAGCATTTGACACCCGCAGTTTCCATGGGTGAAATGCCAGTAGTGGGGAAACCATTTCAACAGGTTGTGATCGACATTTTAGGACCCTTAGAAAGGACTAAAAGAAGGAACAGGTTTATCCTGATCTTATTTGACACATGCACTATGTGGGCAGAAGCAATACCGCTAACATGCGCGGATGCCAAGCATGTCGCAGAAGCCCTCGTGCCAATTTTTACTCGGTTGAGATTCTCTCAACATGTTTTGACGGATAACGGATCCCCATACCGTAACGTGTTAATGGATGAGATCGTTAAGATCTTGAGGAACCAGAGCATCTACACAAGCCCTTATAATCCGGCCGGAAGTGGGTTAGTAGAACGTGTCAACGGAAACCTCAACACGATACTATGTAAACTGGGACAAGAGAAACCTGAAGATTGGGACTTTTGTATACCTGCAGCTTTATTCGCCTACAGGGAAGCCTATTATTTTTCGTTTGTATAAACATTTTTTGATATGTATGATCATTTTTTGACTGAAGTGTGTATTATGTTTTCTATGGTCAAAGGGACATAATCCGAGTTATCGAGACTACAATTTGTTAGGAGTTGCCTTCTCTTGTATAGAGACACGTTCGGTCTATAATTTCTTGAACGAAGCGTGACCACATCTCCTTATTTGGTAGTACCAGTCAACTATGGTAGATGTCTGAAACCTTTCTTAACGCTTCTTTTCATGACCATAAAAGGCGCGACTGTGTAAGACTTTTATCTCGAATGTTCTTCGAATCGTCTTATTGTGAACGGCAACTCAGAGATTGTCGTTCTGCGCATGTCAAAACCGGGAGTTCGTTCTGTGTGTTCCGCCCAGTTGGGGCAGTTTAGAAATGGTTTAAGAAGCGAGCAGACGCAACTGCGTCTTGTGATTCTCTGAGGGAAATACAGTGTCTTAGTGAGTTAGTTAGCTAACTAGACTATTTCCCAGTATTATGCAGCCTGCCTGGAGGCATATGTTCATGGTTGATTTTCCGAAATAAGGTAATTCCTCTTGTATCGAACTTTATGCTATCATCTAGAGGTTCGTCATTTTGTCGCCTATTTGCTCGCCTGTGTGATGCAAAATGGAGAGGTACTTTGACTAGGATTAAGTCACCAGTATCTGTATACCTGAACTAGTTAAATATATATGGGTCGCTCTAGACCAACAAGACTGTTGTCTGTGTTCCAGGATTCGTTATATCAGAGATCACGTCCAAGTCAGATGGTTAGACTTAGGAACATTATAAAGGTCGAGCTGACCTGTAGCCCATGTATGCTATTCACGTGCAGACAGTGAACGGACTTATTGTATACAACTGATCTGCTAGCATCAGAATGGGAGCATTTATTATTGTTTATGAACATTGAAGATCTGTAGCTGACACTGTTGCAGAAGTTATAGAAATTATTATTATTTATACAGCTTCACGAACTAGCACTCGATGATTGATGAATTTCTGAATCTATTGAACTGTGATGTCTTATGACGCATATATACAACAGCTATCATTGCTGACTACAGAAATTGTTTTCAATGTGCCATATCATCTTGCTGAACTCGTTAACCATGTTGATGTCATAAGTATCATGACTGTTTTGTGGCGTGCAATAAATGAAAGAAACTTATACAACGAAGTTACCCTTTCTATGACTCTACACGTCATGTTGCCTGTGTGATAACCCTGTGAACTGTTCCACTACCACATACACAGCAACATCCTAAATCAGAGAAGACACCTACATCTTACACTTTAACACCAGGTGTCGATAAGGGTGGCAAGTTACCACTTCAGCACAAATCCACCCTTATCATTTTTGGTGGCCAGAGCTGGTTCTATCATCTGATATTTTGGCGCACCATATCATTGTTGGTGGCCATAGGTTGGTTCACTCTGATTCCAGCTATCAAGGGGGTCAGCAAACCCAGACATCATCATCATACTAGATACAACTACAGCATCAACTACCACCTTACAAGAAATTTTATTGAAAGTATCCGGATTTTCTGACAGTTGCTGATTTTGAAACTACCCGGCGCTGCTCGGCAATATTGAAGTTTATGTAAAATTAGAAGGACAAGTACCGAGCGAATGGATTTCCTGATCTGGTGAAAAGAAGGACAAGTGCCGTAACAACTGTTCCGGTCTCAGGGGTACTGTTGCGGGTTCAGAAGGTCAAGTGCCGGTTAAATCAATTTAGAAGATTCAGAAGGTCAAGTGCCGTAACAACTGTTGCAGTATTAGAAGCTCTTTTCCTTCGTCATGGCTGTTTATGGGAGCAGAAGTTAATCAACGTTGGATCATTATCCTCAGAATGCTGATTACATCCTGTTCTGCACCGTGCTGACGCTGGATTTATAGAAGTTAAGTGGCCTGTTTTGTTTGTGAACTGTGCCCTTATGTTCTAACTGAGCCTTCTGTACTTTCACACTTTCTCCTATTGTTTTCATGATACATGTTTATATGTTATATGTTATTTGTTATTTGTATATTTATATGTTTATATTTCAGCGGGTTTTCTCGGTTGGGCGGAGTCTTGCAGTAGAAGATACCACGTCACAGAGGTTCTACTGTTAGCGTTTTCGTTAGGGACTGTGCGAATTTCCTACAGTGAAATTTGCTAGCGACAATCGTTGCTATATCTGTTTAGTTGTGACGAGTTGTGCTTTATTTCTGTTTCTTGTATATATATATTTTTTTTTCTTTTTTCTTCTCTCTCTTTCTTTGTGTTTTTAGTTTCGATTTCGATTGTTTGTATTTGTAGGTCTCCCCTTTGCTATTATTCAGTTCTTTACGTATATTTTTGTGTGTACACTGTAGCGTCATTTGTTAGTCATATCTTCGCATATTTCTTTTTAGTTTTGCTGTTTGTGTATTTGACTTATGCGAATGTTTTCGTATTGTTTGATCTTTGTTGATTGTTTACATTGACTCTGATCTTTGTTATTGTTTACATTGACTCTGATCTTTGTTATTGTTTACATTGACTCGGATCTTTGTTGTTGTTTACATTGACTTTGATCTTTGTTATTGTTTACATTGTTGGTGACCTTTGCTATTGTTTACATTGTCTTGTTATTGTTTACATAGTTCTTGCATAGTTAGCTTTCACTATTGTTGATATATGCTCATGCACTATTGGTCTATAGTGCACTTATCATAACAAACTGGTGTTTTTTGCTTATGCACTATTGTAGTGCAGTTATGATAAATAACTGATGATTATGCACTGATTTGGGTAGTGCACTGTTAATTAAGAGGTGACTTGTGATATTATTATACATTTGATAATACAAGTTGGTGTCAACTCCTGTTTCCCACAGAGATTGGGTTCAACATAGAGATTATACAAGCACTTTATTAAGTCTTGTTGCTATTTAACATTGAAATAAGATAATTAATTATTTCAGGTTCTGTACTCACATTTTGGACATCATGTCTACATTTGAGTACTTTATTGAGCAGGGTAAAGCCCTTGGGAAGACAGGTGATAAATTAGAAGAATTTGCGACTGTTCAATATGCCAAGGCATTGAAGTCGGAAGAAAAGAAAATGAAAGAACAAACTGAACAAAAGAGAATAGAGGCTGAAATAGAACAAAAGAAACTGCAGATGCAGGTGGAGGAAAAAAGATTTCAAATGGAAATGGAAAAAACAAAAAAGAGAAGCAGAATCTCAGGAGAAGAGGCTTCAGGCTGAAGCTGAAAATAAGAGACTTGAAAAAGAAGCTGAAGAAAAAAAGTTACAGGCCCAGGCTGAAGCTGAAAATAAGAGACTTGAAAAAGAAGCTGAAAATAAGAGACTTGAAATAGAGGCTGAAGGAAAAAAGTTACAGGCCCAGGCTGAAGAAAGAAAGTTACAGGCTGAGGCTGAAGAAAGAAGGTTACAAAGAGAGGCTGATGAGAGAAAAGCAAAAATGGAACATGATGAAAAAGTCTTAGCTTTAGAGTTAGAGAAGTTAAAGTTATTGAACACTGGTAATGCTAATGAGGCAAATAAGGTGTCAAATAAGACTAATGCTAAGGATTTCAAGCTTAATCTACCAGCATTTAATCCCTCAATCGATGATATAACATTTTATCTAGATAGATTTGAAAGTGCATGTAATGTGCATAATATAGATAAAACATTATATGTGTATCATCTGTCCAAGATACTTAGAGGTGATGCTTTGACTTTGTTGAGTATGGTAGATGTGCCTGACAAAAACAACTATGAGGTTGTCAGGGCGGCATTGTTAAAGAAGTACCAACTTAACGAGGACGGATATCGTCTTAAATTTAAAACCATGTTACCAGAAACTGGAGTTGAATTCTCTGAATTCATCTCAGGCATCCGTCTTACTTTTTTACGATGGGTTGAGTTGTCTAAGACAGAAAATACATTTGAAGCTCTTATGGATTTACTACTTAGAGATAAGGTTATGTCTTCTGTTAATGAAGCTTTTCTATCTTTTCTTCATGAGCGTAAGCCTAAAAACATAAAAGAAATGGAAGAATACTGTAGCCAGTATGTTACTGCGCATCCGCACATAACCATTAGTAACTCTAAGGTGAAAGAAGGTCTGCCAGTTGCTTCGGCAGCACCTTATGGCCCAAATTTTATGCGTAAATTTCAGGGTAGCCAGAAAAATTTCAATAAAAAGAGTAATCGTAATTATGCCCAGAACCATAGTGATCAATTCCAGGGTGATTCTTCTTCCCAGAACTGGAGACAACCTAATACTACACGTTATTCTACTCCGGTTAACTTTAGAAATTTTCACAAAGGTAATCGGTATAGAGGAAAATATTTTATGCAGAGACCTCAATACCAAGATAATAGAGGTTCTCAACAACATAGAGATAGTAATGACAGTTATGGAAACTGGAACTCAAACCAGGATAAAAATTACAGTAGGGACTTTAATGATAATTGCAGAGGCAATAATGGTCGCGGTAGATCGCAACATAAGAGAAAAAGATATCAACAGACAAACTCTGTTCAACAAGAATCTCAGGGAGCAGATAAACAGGTTAATAATGATAAAGACCATAATGCTATCGGATGCTCATCTTTTGATTTTGGTAGGGCAAATAAATGTATCCAATGCAGTACTTTATTTGATCCGAAAACCGTTAGTACTTTAAGCTGTGGTCATCCTTTGCCCGCTCTTCCTGCTAATGTTGCTCATGATGGGAGAGGTTCTCTTATATTACATAAGGGGCTAGTAAATAGTAATCCAGTCTCAGTGTTGTTTGATTCTGGATGTACTACTGTCGGCGTTAGGCAATCTCTTGTAGATCCATCCTGTGCTACAGGAAAAGTCATCAAATGTGTCACATTTGGTGGCACGTTAGAAAAGTATCCTACTGCTATAATACACATTGCTACTCCTTTCTTCACGGGAGAGGTCCACGCGTGTCTACTTCCAAACCCTATTGCGGACCTTATTATTGGTCGTATTCACGGAGTTAGGGAATGTACCCCACAGCAGATTGCTGTTTGGGAAGAGCAAAACATTGAAGCTACCAATGCGGTGGTCACAAGAGCACATGCTCTGGATCCACCTCAAACTTCATTAACTAATAATGATGAAGTAAATGACCAAGATAGTCACTTGACTATTACACGTGACTCATTTATCAAATTGCAAGAAGAAGATCCTTCTTTACAAAAATTCTTCATTCTAGCAAAAAAAGGTGATCCTAATCAGAACACTAATAGGAAATCTTGGATTTCTATGAAGAACGGCGTACTTGTACGTATGGTACAAGACTCGACTACGTCCACTCATTCACAAATTCTTGTGCCTAAGAGCATGAGATTGCAAATATTGCAACATGCTCATGACTCGCAATGTGCTGGACATATGGGTTTTTCCCGTACAAAGTCGAGGGTTCTTGCGGCTTTCTTTTGGCCATTTGTGAGCAAGGACATACGAATGTACTGTCGCTCTTGCAAAGTATGTCAGGAGGTCAAATCTAAAGGACCACGACATGCTGCGCCTATCCAGGCTGCTGACATTCCTATTCGCCCTTTTCAAAAAATGGCAATAGATATTATCGGTCCTTTTAGAATTAAGTCGGCTAGAGGACATCAATTTATCCTTACATGTGTCGATATGTGCACACGTTGGCCAGAGGCAATACCTCTCAAGAGCATCTCAACTGCTGATATCGCAGACGCTCTTTGGCTGATATTTTCTCGCTTGGGTTTTCCCGGAGAAATATTGTCAGACCATGGCACTCAACTTATATCAGACACTATGTCACAGGTAATGTCTATGCTACACATTAAAAGGTCTCTCAGCAGTATCTATCACCCAATGTCTAATGGGTTGGTCGAACGTTTAAATAGGACTCTGAAAACTTTACTTGGTAAAATAACTGAGGATCATCCTCAGGATTGGGACAGGGTCTTACCCGCGGCTCTCTTTGCGTATAGAGAGGTCCCCAATGAACATACGGGGTTTTCCCCTTTTGAACTTGTCTTTGGCGCGCAACCGCGCGGCCCTATGTCTTTACTTCACGATCTAATCACTGCCGATAATATTAGCGATGAGACTCAATCTTCTTATGAGTACGTCATTGCTCTTAGGCAAAAGATCATCGAGGCATGCAAACTAGCAACTTCGTCTTCAGAATTTGCTAAAGAAAAGGCAAGGCAGTTTGCAAATAAGAATAGATGTCTACGACAACTTTGTCCAGGTGACAAAGCTCTCGTTCTACTTCCTTCAAGGGAGAACAGACTTCTAATTGCATGGAAAGGTCCATATGCAATAGTCTCCAAAATTTCTGATGTCGACTATGTTGTCGATATTGATGGAAAGCATAAAACTTTCCACATAAATATGCTCACAGAATTTTATGAAAGACCTGACTATTTGCAGCCTATTTTCCAGGCTACGGACAATTCACAAGCAACTCGTGGTCAGTACTCATCTCTGTCAGTTATACAGGATGAGGAAACTACTTTTTCTGATGTCAATCTTCCTCTTTCTATGGTCCCACTTTATTCTACGGAATCTTGGAAAAACGTGACCGTTTCTCCAAATCTTTCCGCTGAGGAACATCGACAAGTTTCTTCGATGTTGCAAACATTTCAGGATGTTCTTACAGACATCCCGGGACACACACATGTCATAGAACATGACATTGTGCTAACTGATCACAATCCTATCAGAGTCAGACCATATCCAATACCTATTCATTTCCAGTCTCAAGTCGAAAAAGAGTTGGATGAAATGATACGTTTGGAAATCATTGAACCATCCACTTCAGCATACTCTTCGTCTATGGTTATTGTTCGAAAGAAGGATAATAACATTCGCATTTGCGTAGATTATCGCAAATTGAACCAAGTTACGAAGTTCGATGCTGAACCTATGCCTTCATTAGAAGAGCTACTCAATAAACTTTCTAATTCTAGATTCTTTACCAAACTAGATTTGTCTAAAGGTTATTGGCAAGTCCCGCTAACTGAACGTGCCAAACCTTTTACAGCTTTTTCTACACCTAGGGGTTTATTCCAATGGAATTTCATGCCTTTTGGTCTTATGAACGCCCCTGCTACATTCGTACGCATGATGCGGCGAATTCTCGCATATCGTACAGATGTCATAGCATACCTAGATGATATCTGTCTATTCAGTGATTCTTGGGAAGATCATTATTTGGGTTTATACGAATTACTGTCTACTCTTCGCGAGTATAACTTGACTGCAAAACCCTCTAAAGCCTTTATAGGATTTAGCGAGATTTCTTTCCTAGGTCATCGGGTTGGTCATGGTCTTTTAAAGACAGAGGACCACAATGTTTCAAAAATACTTAACATTTCGGTCCCTAAGACGAAGAAACAAGTAAGGAGTCTATTAGGTTTGATTCAATTCTACGGACGATTCATTCCGAATCTGTCCTCCATTATGGCACCGCTTTCTACTTTATTGAAGAAAGGGTCGCCTAATCTGATCCGCTGGTCTAAAGAATGTCAATCCTCATTGGACCAGGTTAAAGCCCTATTTTCATCTCCACCTATTCTTAAGTTACCTACTATTGAGAAGACTTTTGTTCTTCGAAGTGACGCCTCGTCAACAGGGATTGGGGCAGCACTAATGCAGGAGTATTCTGATACTTTGCATCCGGTGATGTATATCTCTAGGAAATTAAACGCTGCAGAAAAGAATTACTCGGTTTTAGACCGTGAGTTATTGGCTATGGTATGGTCTATTCTGAAGTTACAAAGATTTCTTCTAGGCGCACATTTCATTGTGGAAACCGACCAGAAAGCGCTTACTGCTATTCAGAGCAAAAACTTGAAGAGCTCGAGGTCCACTCGTTATGCCATAGCTCTTCAACCATTTCATTTCTCGGTTCGAGCTATCCGTGGTTCGGATAATGTAATGGCAGACATTCTGTCCAGATGTCCACACGATTCCACATGATTCTTCTGTCATATATATATATTTCCTGATATACAGTCCAATGTTATAATGACATGTTAGTAGATTTTGTCTCACTTTTTTTTTTTTTTGAGGGAAATTTATAACATTGTACCATGTAATTATCTAAGAAGGCTTAGTTAGTGATATACGGGCCAAAAGATCACTCGGCCACATTTAAATAAATTATTTTCAGGATTGTATTAAGAAATTTACCAGTTGTCTTTAAGATTTGTGTTATTGATATTTTCGCAGCACATCATTGAAGTCTGCGAGTTTATGTCCATTGTGGAACTTTGAGGATATCAAGTCCTGTCCTACATTGGGAGCGGATGATGTCCACATCTTCTTCTATTGAATGTTTTATATTTAATTTCATATATTGGTATGAGTATAATTTGATTGTCATTATGTTGTTGCCATCATTGTGGCGTGTGTTGGTGGCACCTTCCTGGAATATATCAGCGTATACTTAGATAAATTTTTTCTCTAAGGATCTGAGATATGATCTCAGTGTCGCTCCATGCGTTGAGCTAATTTGTTAGGTATATATCCACGCATCATACGTGCGTTAGGAGCCTAGATTTTTTCCGGCTCCAGGATTTAAAAAAAAAAAAAAATGTTTCATTTTTTTTTTCCAGGGAGGGTGCGGTAATGTTACGCACGGATCATTATTATTTTTCGTTTGTATAAACATTTTTTGATATGTATGATCATTTTTTGACTGAAGTGTGTATTATGTTTTCTATGGTCAAAGGGACATAATCCGAGTTATCGAGACTACAATTTGTTAGGAGTTGCCTTCTCTTGTATAGAGACACGTTCGGTCTATAATTTCTTGAACGAAGCGTGACCACATCTCCTTATTTGGTAGTACCAGTCAACTATGGTAGATGTCTGAAACCTTTCTTAACGCTTCTTTTCATGACCATAAAAGGCGCGACTGTGTAAGACTTTTATCTCGAATGTTCTTCGAATCGTCTTATTGTGAACGGCAACTCAGAGATTGTCGTTCTGCGCATGTCAAAAACCGGGAGTTCGTTCTGTGTGTTCCGCCCAGTTGGGCAGTTTAGAAATGGTTTAAGAAGCGAGCAGACGCAACTGCGTCTTGTGATTCTCTGAGGGAAATACAGTGTCTTAGTGAGTTAGTTAGCTAACTAGACTATTTCCCAGTATTATGCAGCCTGCCTGGAGGCATATGTTCATGGTTGATTTTCCGAAATAAGGTAATTCCTCTTGTATCGAACTTTATGCTATCATCTAGAGGTTCGTCATTTTGTCGCCTATTTGCTCGCCTGTGTGATGCAAAATGGAGAGGTACTTTGACTAGGATTAAGTCACCAGTATCTGTATACCTGAACTAGTTAAATATATATGGGTCGCTCTAGACCAACAAGACTGTTGTCTGTGTTCCAGGATTCGTTATATCAGAGATCACGTCCAAGTCAGATGGTTAGACTTAGGAACATTATAAAGGTCGAGCTGACCTGTAGCCCATGTATGCTATTCACGTGCAGACAGTGAACGGACTTATTGTATACAACTGATCTGCTAGCATCAGAATGGGAGCATTTATTATTGTTTATGAACATTGAAGATCTGTAGCTGACACTGTTGCAGAAGTTATAGAAATTATTATTATTTATACAGCTTCACGAACTAGCACTCGATGATTGATGAATTTCTGAATCTATTGAACTGTGATGTCTTATGACGCATATATACAACAGCTATCATTGCTGACTACAGAAATTGTTTTCAATGTGCCATATCATCTTGCTGAACTCGTTAACCATGTTGATGTCATAAGTATCATGACTGTTTTGTGGCGTGCAATAAATGAAAGAAACTTATACAACGAAGTTACCCTTTCTATGACTCTACACGTCATGTTGCCTGTGTGATAACCCTGTGAACTGTTCCACTACCACATACACAGCAACATCCTAAATCAGAGAAGACACCTACATCTTACACTTTAACACCAGGTGTCGATAAGGGTGGCAAGTTACCACTTCAGCACAAATCCACCCTTATCAGCCAGTAGATATGTGTCGTAATTAAAGGAAAGGTTAAAACTAGGATGGGACCTAGCAACGACCAACCTTAAGTGAGCACGCGCAAAGCACGCAAACCGATACAGGAAAGCCGCGAAAGAAAGAGAATTGCAAGCGGGAGAGAAAGTTTTGTTGCTACTCCCAACTGGGAACAACAAACTACGTATCGGATGGCAAGGGCCATTTACCGTCCTTTAAAAGATCTCAAGGGCTAACTACCAGATTGCTATCAAAGAAAAGGAGAAGGTCTACCATGTAAATCTGTTAAAGACATACGTAGAAAGACCGGTGCCGTCCTCCGAACATCTCCTGGCGATCGCCAAAACTGACGAAGATGACGATAGTTGCAGGGAAATTCCACTGCAAACACACGGAATCTTCCAACAATGTCAAACTCGGCGACACTGTTTCAAGCGCAAACGGAATACCTTCCAGAGAAAAAGAAAGCGTTGGAGCAGATTTCATGAGTAGGAATTGGACAAGACGGAGGGGGAAGATGAGAGTGAGGATAACAGTCACCCAGAAGCTATTGATATAGGATATCTCTTCCCATAAAGTGGACATGAAGTGGTTTCATATCTTAAGAGGGGACGTCTGTGGCAGATTAAGATAATTCATTTCATATATATATTTTCTTTATCTTCATTTTTCTTTTTATCTAGCTTCACCTACGCCTGTTGGGTTAACATAAAACCTCCTATTACTCAGAATTCTGTCCCTCTTTTCTCATTTAGCACGCATTGTAATGCGGTTAGCTAAATTCTTTGATGAGAGTCTACCAGAGACCTATTAGCTAACGTGAGCTGTAATTCTAACACCAGCGCCAGAGATCAGATCGTTGTAGAGATCAGACAGCGACCAGATTTGACTAAATTTGAGTAGATCTTGGGAACCTAAGTGAGAAATCTTTATTACCTTTCCCTGAATCCGTTCGTTTGATAAGTAATTAAACACGACGAATCGGGAGATCTAAAGACTTTGCTCGCTTGAATACAAGCAGAGAGACGAAGGAAACTCACACTGATTAGCGCATTGCCGATGTCTGATCTAAGCGAGAACGAAGATCCTGGGTTTTCGGCTTTGAATTACGTACAAGACGAAAACTGAACGTAGAATTTCCCGTAGGTGAGAACATCTGGTAGGGTCTGGTTTTCGGGATGGGGGGGGGAGAATAATTAACTATCTCCTTTCATCTTTAATATATATATACCACAGAAATCTAACTAAATTCATCCAGTACCTCACTGATTTCTCTAGACAGCTAGCTTCGATTCTAGAATAACTTGTATAAGTGAATCTCTTAATAGTCGTTGGAGAAAAGACTTAATAGTTCCGTGTTGAGGTAAATACTATACTAGTAGTTTGAGTGATTTAATCTTTTTTAAATCATCAATTATATTTTACTAGTTAGTTTCTGTGCTGAGTGATTTACTAGTTAGGTCCGTTATATTATTTCTCTAAAGTTTTACTGTGTTACAGTGGATAGCAGTACAAATAAATATTTCTAGCTAAACTCTTCAAGCTATAATAAAAATTTAATTAACTGCTAGTAACCAGTCAGAGAATATTTTAACCAACTAAGTAAATGCCCTGATTCATCATGAGTATTGACGAAATATGTATTTATTTCTAATTTATGATGATTGATTCTTTTTTAAATGACTACAATTTATTTCAAGGAAGTTTTTTAAACGATGAGACCGGCTCTAAGCTTATAGTTTCTAATTTAAGTTAAATAACCGAAGTGGATAATACCTTCTATGTTACGCGGGGTAAGGACAGGATTGTGAATTATACTTTATTATGTTAAGTATTTGTATTTTCTCCCTATACAGTATTTGGGTCAAACCCTAAACCTTACCAGCGGCTTCCATTCCATATGAAACTGGAAATAAACTTTATCAAAGAACATTCTGATATAATATCGGGTTTTTTCAAGGTGACTTGTCTGGTCTCGTGGTACACCCAGAAAGAGACAGAGTACCAACCCAAATAATATTAAGAATAAATGATAACTGGACTTATAGAATATCCAGATTTCTTTTCCCAATTTCATAAAATATTCAGCCTGTTGTGGCTACCAAATCAAACATTGACATTACCAGTATTACGACCACGTATTGTGAAGAAGAGTGATCTTGAACCGATTTGTTTACCTAATATTTGATGTAACGATTGAAGATTCCAAGCTAATGTACACTGTGACATTTAGATCTCTTAATTATTTTACTACCTGGACAAAAATTGAAGTGACCTTGATCAGCATCCTACTTACAATAGTGAATCAAGCGTTTCCCAACATTTGATTAATTAGTCGTTGGAGAAACTGGGGCTTGATTCGCCAAACAACCAACCGTGGATGGGCTGTGGGTGCCATTAACAATTGTTCCAGATGTGGTGAAAGCATCTTTGTAGGTAAGAGAGATTGAATTTGTGATCACAGGTTTGTAAGAGCGAGAGAAAGCGGGGGAAGAATAATTCTATTTGGCTATAACCCATGTACTTATTTTGTATTTTGCTTACGCAAGTTTTTGCTAAAGCTGCTCCTTTATTTCATTTCAGAATAGATTAACTTATAACTCTGTTCTTTACTGTAGAGGGAATTTTAGACCATAGCGTAAAAACCTTTGACTCTTTCGGGGGTTAATAACTTTGCTCTAACGGGATCTTGTCTCAACAGAGGGAGGGATTATTAAACCTATGAGTCTAACGCTTTAATTAACTCATTAACCTATGTTCATTGTATTAGATTTTAATATTCAAAAATATTGTTGTGTTGTAGTTTCTTTATGATAAATAAAATTTACATAAACTTTATTTACGTGTGTCTGTCAGCTTGTCTCAAAAGATCCCAATTCCATAGTTATAGGTTTCACGTATGTGCGTGCGTCTAATTGTCGTCACGTATCTGTGTGTGTATAAAAGTGAGTGGTTGAATATATATATATATATATATATATATATATATATATATATATATATATATATATATATATATATATATATATATATATATATATATATCTATATATATATATATATAGGGAAACTGTCTGATCTACAAATCTCAGTCGTAATCGATAGGCTGGATTGATTATCTCTCAAATCCAGGGACAGATTTTTACCTTTCACCATTTCACTTGTGAAAAAATCTATTTATTTACCTGATCTCTCACTGAGCTATCACCTGTTCTATTCCTATTCAGGCTGGGCCAAAATTGATCCTAATTAGCCTATCAAAAATATACGACAATAGGGTAAAGACTTTTTTCTTTTCTTGGAAGGCATCTTCAACGATCTGGGACAGGTATGTAATTTGGTCTTCTGTGCTGCTGCACTCTCTAAACCCTGCTTGTTCTGGCACTAAAATTTTATCGGATTCCAAGTACCATTTCAGTCTTCTGTTGACCATCTTCTCCATTGTCTTACATAAACAGCTAGTTAGGCTTATTGGTCTGTAGCTGGTGGCCTTCCTGTTGTCTTTTCCTTTCTTTATGATGGGGCACATGGGCGCCTCTCTCCATGTCTGTGGCACGCTGCCTGTCATCCAAAAAAAGATAAAGGTAAAGGAACCCGTTACACGCCCATTGACTCATATTGGGAATATGGTGTTAGGCCCATATTTTCTTGACCATTGGCACACTAGTGGTGATGTCTGTCATCCAACTATAGTCGTTTATCTGCAACAGTTTGCTCATTGCTGTATATCCTAGGTGTTTGAGCATTTCGTTGGTTATACCATCCGGGCCTGGTGATTTCCTGTCTTTAAGTTTCCACATGGCTGTTTTTAACTCTTCCATAGTGAATGGTTTGGACATGACGTACGGACTGTTTTCATTAATTCTAGTGTGGATTATTTCTTAACGAACGTCTCGTTGTCTGCATGAATTGACGGAGATGTTACTTTCATTTCTGTAGGATTCCGCAAATATGTCTGCTGCTTGTTTGCCGGTATATAGTTTACCTGCATCGTCTAGTATAATTCTTTGTCGTTGAGAATTGTTATCGTCATTTAATTGTTTAGTGAGTTTCTACAACTTTTTTCCTTCCTTTTCAAGGTTTAGTTTATATGTTTTTTCCTTCCAGCTTCTCCTCTGGGCTTCTAGTTTTCCTTTGATGAATTTTGCTTTTGCCTTTCGTAGCATGATATGGTTCTGTTGGGATGGTTGTACCTCTGCAGTGTGCCGTGCTTCGTTAGATTGCTAGCAATTCAAACCTTTGTCATTTCCTTCCTAATTTAGCAACGCATTTTATTGCGGTTATCTAAGTTCTTTGATGAGAGATCGAACCGTGTTAATTCGTTCTCGACAGGGATAATAAGGAAGACCAGCGTCTATCACTTTTCCCTGATCTGTTCACCTATAAGTTAATTATTCACGGTGAAAGATTTGAGATCAAAGCCGAGCTCGCTTATATTGCGTTTTATGACCATAGTCTGCAGGCAGAATAGTGTGAATTCTCGAGCGAAGAAAGTCTCGCACGGTCTGGTAAATCATGTTACACAAGATCTAAGAGAGATGTTCGTTCGATTTTCCTGAGTCTATTTCGGTTTCAGTGTGGAGAATTCGTTTGATTAGCAGAACGAGCAAGGAAATATGTAAATCTGGACGTAGAAGTTATCAGTGTTAAGTCTGGTATATTCTGGGTTTCGGGAAATAGAGTAGCATTCTTTGACAGTTTCAGATATTTATATCCCAGAATTTTAAACTCAAATTCATTCAGTACTGCCACAGCTTTAGAGAGACAGCTAACGCGAGTTCTAGAATCACTGTAATGGTAGAGTCTTAGTTTCTCGTGGAGAAGATCTTAGAAGTTTGTGTGAAGGTAAAATATAATATTGACTAGTATTGTCGAGTGATTAATTGTTAGTTCAATTTATATTTCACTAAATTTTCTGTGCGGAAGTGTTTTTCTAGAATAGGTCCGTCATTTGATAATTCTCTAAGTTTTACTGTGTTACAGTGGATAGGAGAATAAACAATAATTTCAAGCTAAACTATAATATAAAATTTATTCACTGCTAGTAACCAGTCAGAGAATAATTTAACCATCTAAGAAATGCACTGATTCATCATGAGTGTTGGCGAGATATGTATTTATTTCTAATTCATGATGATTGATTTTTTTAATGACTAGAATTTATTTCACGGAAGTTTTAAACGATGAGACAAGCTCTAAGCTTATAGTTTCTTATTTAAGTAAAATAACCGAAGTGTATATTATATTTTTACGTGAGGTAGGATAGGATTGTGAATACTGTTATGATTAAGTATTTTGTACTTTTCTCTTCCTTATACAGTAGTTGTGTCACCCAAAACCTACCAGCGGTTTCTGTTTATGTATAGCAGAGAATAACTAGACGAAAAGAACTATTTTTCTGAAATTTATATTGTAACTGGCATTGAGTTCCAGAGTTCTTTTCCAATAATCACAGTTTTACCGTCGGCCCGTGGTGGCGACTAAATCAAACATTTAACATAATCAAACCTGTAACATTACTTGTATAACAACCACTGTGTTGAGAAGAAGATAAATCCTGAACAGAGTTATTTAACTGCAACTCGAGGTAACGATCGATTATTTCAAGCTACTGTACCCTTGTGAACATTAGACATCTTAATTATTTTACTACCTGGACAAAAATTGAAGTGACGTTTATCAGCCGCCTACGTACCATAGTGAAGCGAGCGTTTCCCAAGATTTGAATTTATTAGCCTTGGAGAAGCTGGGGCTTGTTTTGCCAAAACACACCCTTGGATGGGCTGTATGTTCCTTAAACAAATGTTCCAGATGTGGTGAAAGTGCCTATTAGGTAAGAACGCATGTCTTTGTGATCACAAGTGTGTCAGAGCGAGAAAATGCAGGGATGAGATAATTCTTTGATTGTATAATCCATATATCCATTGATTGTTTTTTTCTTCTTAAAGATTACATATGCTATCTATTTCAGAGTAGATTACAGGTAAAACCTCTGTTATTTACTGTAGAGAGAAATCCTAGACCATAGCGTATAAATATGTGACTCTTTGGGGGCTATAACTTTTCTCTAACGGGATCGTGGGCTCAACAGAGTGGGAAAGGATTACACCTATGGGTCTATTCTTTTTAGTAATTCATTAACTTATGTGTATGTGTATTTATATGTGAATGATATTCAAATTTATGATTGTCGTGAAATTCTTATGATAAATAAAATGTACATAAACTTATTCAAATGTGTCGGTCAGCTCGTCCCAAAATATCTATATTCCATTGTTATAGTTTTCACATTTGTACGTCAAACTGTCGTCACTTATGTGTGTGTGTCGGTGAGTGGTTGATATATATAGTACATCTATATAACTGAGTAATCTGTCTGACAAATACTTTCTGTTGTAGAGATAGGCTGAGCGAGAGGATCTCCTCGAGTCTCAGGGACAGACTTACCTAGTTTCCACCATCTCACTCGTGAAAATCTATTTCTATTATTATCTCCCACTGAGCTATCACCTGTTCTACAGTATTTCTACGACATCCGGCCAAATCAGGTGTGCAGAATGCCAGGTCTGGGGTAGAGGTGCTTTGCCATCTTCTAGAGTAAAAGGTTAGAGGATCATTATGGTTGTTTAGAAGGGTTAGGTTATTGTCGTCTTGCCAGTTTTCTATCTCTTCGCCCCTTCTATCTAGCTGGTTGTATCCCCAGCTTTGGGAATGGCTGTTGAAGTCTCCCACCGCTAAGAAGTTGCCACTGGGGACGTCTATACTAGCCATGTTCAGTGGTATGTCACTGGGGCAGTAGAAGTTTAGGAGATCTAGTTCCAGAGTGTTATGTTTAAGATGGATTACTTGGTATTCTGCACCTTCTTTATATGTCTTGGATTCTATAGCATAGAGGTTATTCCTTATCAGTGTTAGTATGCCACCCTTCTTCCGGTCTTTTCTGTCCGCTCTGAAGCATTGATAGCCCCGTATCTTAAAATGTTTTCCTTCCTGTAGGTGTGTTTCTTGTGTGCAGCATATGCTAATTTCTTTCCGAAATAGGGAATTTTCTAATTTAGTCTTTTTGTTGTTGACTCCCTCTGCATTCAAATGCACGACATTCAGAGGGGTCGTCGTCTTATCTGGTTGGCCAGTTACTTTCCCCTTCCGTTTCTTGGCTCCACTAGGCAGACTGAAGGGATCTCCAGTAGCTGAGGGTGGATTCTGTCGAGGCTCAGAATCCGGCACTGCTCCTGCCTGGAGGGACTTCACAGGGCGAGCACCATATCGATAATTTTTGGACATCTGTTGTGTAGACATATCAAACCTAGGCGGGTTGCATGGTACCATGGTTGCTGGTGCGCCTCCTGGCCTGGTACCTCTGACTTCAGCACCTGTTCTAAAGGCAGAGTGTGCTCATGCCTCCCCTTCTGGCTGGGGGATTTGACTTCACCTTTACTTCGTTTGCTGTCCCATCTTGCCTCCCGCTGGGGTTAATACCCAACCTTCGGCAAGATTACTGGGTATAACGGGGTCCACCACGAGTAATTGTTGATGTTTATGTTTATGTTCACATAAATAAGAAGGGCTGATATTAGTGTTCATAAACAGTCACGACTTGAAGGCTCACGAAGTCGCGGGTTAACGACTGTTCACAACGATCGTGTATCTTTTTTGACGACGTTGGTAGAACAAAGGGACAGTCAGTGTGATTTTTCGCTTTTGAGCGAACCAGAGGCGTTTTGGCCTCTGTAGGTGTGTGTGTGTTTGGTCCATGCCATTCTATTCATGTATTGGGAATATTTATTGATTATGTATATCTCAACGTGAGAATTCTATTGGAGTTTGATAGATACAAGTAAGCTCAAAGTAGGAGCTGTGTACCTCAGCCAGTGATGGCTGATTGCAGTGTGTACGTTCGTTAGAGAACAGTTAATTATAAAAGAAGTACATTATCTTCATAGAAACCAGGAGTTCTTATTGCATGGGACATGTCTGGTGACAGTCCTATTAACTACGAGAGCGTATTCGCCCGGGAACTGAGGCTCAGGTAGCCAGTTCGTTATGTGCAAGTCAACGATAGCCTTGTAATGCTTAGCTGGCAGAGTGGATAGTGGCGATTCGCTCCCGTGGCTAGGCGGTGGGTGCCGTTCGGAAGGTCCTGGTTCGATTCCCGGTAAGCCTAACACTTCTGTTGTTTTTCTGTTGTCTGGTCTTCTACTTCTTTATTTCTCACTGAGTGCCTGATAACATACCTTTGTGTGTTGTTTGTTTATTTATTTACTGTTTACAGGCCTCAGGTTTCCACTCCTTATATGTTTATACGTTTATAAAATATCAAAAACCTACATTCTGTCCTTTACTTATTCTCATTCTTCTATCATTTACTAGACACAGTATTAAGGTCTTTGTCTTGTGTAATCTGGCCTATACTGTTTAATAGTGAAACTGCAGAAGTGATTGCGTCTATAATTAGTCTGGGTCGTCCTATGGTACATATCCGGGTCACGTGAGGGGTCGTGCTAGACCTCTGTCGGTGAAGCATTATTTTTGTAATGTATTTCTGTTGTTTTTCTGTTGTCTGGTCTTCTACTTCTTTATTTCTCGCTGAGTGTCTGATAACATACCTTTGTGTGTTGTTTGTTAATATTTATTAACGATAGACTTGCATGTGCTGTCCGCAAAAATTCAGTACATATCTTCCTAGAAATGACCAGCAGGATTGCTGGAGTGCCAAGCGTTCATATTGGTTAAAATCGACGTATAATACATACGTTAATAGGACTGTCACCAGACATGTCCCATGCAATAAGAACTCGTGGTTTCTATGAAGATAATGTACTTCTTTTATATTTAAATGTTCTCTAACGAACGTACATGCTGCAATCAGCCATCGCTGGCTGAAGTACACAGCTCCTACTTTGAGCTTACATGTATCTATCAAACTCCAATAGAATTCTCACGTTGAGATAAACTGTTTTGGAACTGTAATGTGTCGTATAATGAAACATCATGTATTACGTAAATAAATTGTAGAAGTCGTCTATGCCAGATGTCCGAGAACATTTTATCTAAGTGTGGTGTTCCAGATGGGTTGTGCAGTCTGTAGTATCGTGGGCATTGCCTAGTTTCACAGAACACCTAACACACCATCAAGTCAAGAGAAGCCATCATCAAACATCAAGAAACCCTACAGACCACACACCATCACAACACGGGGAGATTCACACCACTTTCTCAACATTAAAATTTAGTAAAGAACCCCGCGACCTTTGTGGAGATACTCTATCCTATTAATCTTTGTTCGCAACAATCCCATGTCAAGTATTGTAGTTGGCCACGCTGCTACAGAATCCCTATCATGCTGAGAAGTTATGAACCTAATAGATTTTTTTTTTTTTTTTTCCTTAACAAGCGGCACTTGGGCTTTCAGCCCTTCGGCCCAATGACATGTCATTGCGAGGCTGGGGAACCTGAGGACTTTCCTTCCAACCCGGTCAGGAGCTTCGCTCCTTCCCATCCACAGAGGGTTTATCACAGGAGCCGTCCAGGTCATTCAGTCAAATTTCCGGCCGTAAACATTTCTTCAAACGCTGACGCCCGGGTTTGAACCATGAACACCTGGTCGCCAGTACAACGCCGAAGCCATTACACCAGCGCGGCTCCCGAACCTAATAGATTAAAAAAACATAAACACCATTATCTGGAAGTTCAAGGTTAAAAGATAACTAATCAAGTAATGTGACCTCATTCTGACCAGCGTTACAAAAAAAAAATAAAAATACATAACTAAAACGTGTTGTAGTAGATTTTTAGACTTCCTACCTTAGGTTTGTGTTTTTAATTGAAAGCTGGAATTTGTTTTCTTTTTGTTCAACCCCAACCAGGTTATGACTATTGCGTTGTAGCCATCCAAATATAGCTGAGCTTTTGAGAAGCACTTAGTCGTGAAAAGAGGTACTATCGCTTTTTCCGTTGCAATGATTAAAGAGTGGTTACGAGTATTGCAAAGACACGAAAGAAAGAAATGAAGGAAGAATGAATGAAAAAAAAAAAAAAAACAGAAAGAAAAACAAGAGAAAACAGAGTGCAATATCTTATTTTTAGTAAAAGACGGATTAAATACACTATTTTTTTTATCAAGGAGAAAATGATTCATTGAACCTAGATGCGATATAATTAGGATATGCTTCCACACAGTATCCGGGTTCAGTTTGATTTTGTCTGACGCACCAGATACACGTTTCTTGTCTGGCGCGCCTACTTCGTGGACGTCATGTCATACCTGACTATTTGAGCTGTTCTCCTATCTTCTTAAAATATCCAGCCTATCACGCTCATGAAAGTCCCATTATTGAAAAGATACAGGAACTGCCAGAACTGAACATCGGTGGAAGATCAATAAACAACCACAGATATGCGGATGATACAGTTAGCTGAAATCGAACAGGAGTTACAAGAACTAGCGAAGCAAGTAAACAGCATAAGTCACGAATAAGGATCGGACATTAATACTGAGAAAACAAAAACTATGATAATAAGCAAAACAGGATATAAGCCACCGTTAAAGATAAGAATAAATAGAAAAATGCTGGAACAAGTCAAAAGCTTCTCATATCTTGGTCATATAATAACACAAGATGGCAGATGTGAAACAGAAACCAAGAAGTGAATAGGAATGGATAAAGCTACATTCAACAACATGAGATAGATACTAACATCTAAATACCAAACTCACAAAGTCAAACTAAGAATCATCAAATGCTATACATATTCTTCATTATTGTATGGTGTAGAAACATGGACAATGAACAAGCAATTAGAAGAAAATATTGAGAACTTTGAGATGTGGATATATAGAAGAATGGGACACCTCTCAAGGAAAGAGAAGAAAACAAATACAGAGATCCTAGAAAACCTAGGCATGAAAAGAGAATTAATGAGGGAGATCATAATTAGACAGCTAAAATATTTTAGCCATGTAAAAAGACATAACATCATCTTACAGAAGAACATAACGGAATGAAGAGGTGAAGGCAAACGTGCAAGAGGAAGACAGCGATATAAGTGGGAAGATAACATCAAGAGATAGACAGGAAAAAGTCTATCAGAGTGCACCATCAAGATATGAGACAGAAGATATAATAGATCCATTGCATCGACCTTCGATGTGAAGATGGCACTTGATGATGATGATTGAAAAGTCACTTTCTCTATTTTTTTTTAATTGTTATGTCATCATTTCTGTCTATTGGACATACGTGAAATAATTGTCAAACCAAGGGGTAATAACTACCTTTTGACAAGTAAGGCATGTTTTTGTTTTCAATTCCCAGAAACAATCAAATCTAATATGACAAACAAACTGACGTTACATCTTTTCTTGGATCTTTAGCACTTCGCTGTCAAAGCAGTCAGTGGCCATCACGCCAGGTGGCGTCTTGTAGAGCAGCAACAAACTGCTTCCACGGCGGCCATCCTTCGTGCAGTGCCTCATCTCTGGTTCATTCTTTGCATCTCAGCCTCCACAATTCTCCGCCAAGTTGTTTTTGGTCGGCCTCTCTTTCGCTTTCCTTCAGGGGTACATATCATAGCTGTTCTTGGGATGGCATCATGGTCTCTTCCGAGGACGTGGCCAACCCAACTGTACACATCTTTAAATCTGCTTTTAAGGCATTCGGCTAAATCAGGCCTGGAGTTAGCTGTGTCACTTGTCCTGACAGTAAAAGTCAGCCATTCAAGTGCTTCTGTTAACAAGCATTGCATTTTTCTTTGGTTTTAGAAATTGTATTTTCGCACAGCTTATAGATTCTGGTGGGTGGAGGTGGGGTGGGAGCAGAGGCGTACTAAGGACGAGGGTGCGATGGGGGCGGTCCGCCCCCGGGTGACAGCCAGGATAGGGGTGCCATCGGACACTATTAAGATAGTATTTACTGTTAAAAATGTACTTGCGCTTGTGTGTTTCTTTATAGGGGCAGGGGGTGTCGAAGGTAGGACCGCCCCGGGTGCCAAGTACTTTAGGGACGCCTCTGAAGAGACAAAGAAAGACTCTAACTACTACACCCCAAGGCATTTCGTAAAAGGGAGTGTGTCCATGAGGCTGGCAACCTCACCATGTAAAACAAAATTGCACAGACATAACTGCTGCAAGAGTATGTGAGAGCTGCGTGGAGGTATCATGCAAGGAGACATGTCGCAATGAAGGCTTCGTGCTTCATAAGGAACGCAGAGGAAAATGATGATGATGAAATATGTTACAAAAATACAGATTTTATTTTTATGTGCCCCGGCGCTAAATAGAAGGATTAAAGTAGTGCGACAGGATCACTAATGTGAAACTGATGGAAAGGATCAGATGAACGGCAGATTGAAGAGAAGCCGCTGACGTTTGACAGTTAAACATATAAACAAAACCAGCAGATAGCATTAAAAGGCAGTCCTTGTTTTGGAAACCTCCGGGAAAGATAAATAAACGGATACCCCAAGAAACACAGGGAGAAAAGAACCGACGACAAACATGAAGGGGACACAGGAGACGTGAAAATTAGAACACCAGAGGGCAAAAGCCCTACCCATAGCTGAACAACAAGTAGAGGTCGTTGCCCTATTAGCTACCTTATCTAGGGAAAGAACGTAAGTATGACTGACACATCACGTGCTGAAATTCATATGTTAACGAATCAACGCGGGATCAGTCACCGATAATTGTATCTTCTTTAAAAACGTCGTTGGTATTGTCGTGAAACGAGTGTGTGTAACCCCACTACTTTGTTAAATCATTATGTCGAGATACAAATTTGCCCCAGCCAATCAACGCACAGTTGCTGAGCCGGAATAAATTACAAGAAGTTAGGCCAGGAAAAAACTTAAGCCCTGTTTTTTTTCGGATGTGGGTCGCGGCCATCTTGTTCACGCAAGATGGCGGAAAAAACAGAATAAAATTAGGCTGTACGACGCTTGGGACTAAACTGCAGGAAACCAATCAGCTTGCCCCGCCAGGAACCAACCAAAAGCTTTGCTTAAGCATTCATCTACCTATATAATCGGGCGAGATTTTATGCAAAAGCACACATCACCGACACGAAGCCAGAGAGACGACCGACTGAATAAGAGGAGCTGTCAACTTTGATTTATAGCTTACCTGGAGTGCATTGAAATGCAGCCTGCTTCACTAAGTCGAGTCAAAACCTGGCCGGTTTAAAAAATCTTAGAGGGTTGTCGTAAATTTATTTTTGAGAGAAAGAGTCTTCGAAAATAGTAGTCCGGTTTAGAGTGTAGAATGATGGTGAAAAACTCAGTGATAGAAATGTAGAGATTAAATAGTTGCTTCACAGAGTGCTGGAGGAGAGTAAAGACAGACTTATTTACGACAAATCGTTTCTCTCAATCTACTCTTCAGGCTCATACTGGTCAAACAATTATTTGCCAGTTTCCAGACTCACACCTTCTCTCACACCGATTTGGTGCTTCAAACACACAGACGACGTGGATACAACTATCTTAAACAAATAGGGGAAATTTTATGGGCTTTGGGTAGTCCAACACAATAACGATTAAGTTTAGGTTGTTTATTAAAGTTAAAAAAAAACAATCACTAAAATAATCATTTGTTTACAGCAAGAATTATCAAAATTACAGAAAAATGCAAATAACAAGGTAGGGAGGGGGTGAAGAAGATTGGTATCGACTAAGCCAGTCCTGCTTATTAGACAAAGATAAACCCAGTCCAAAGATAGATAGTTATCAGGAACATAGGTAAGTTAACCTAACAGTAAAGTTAATTACTCTGAAAGAGGTGTTTCAAAATTAGGTATATGTGGTAGAAAGAATCCTGTTCTTCCCAATTGTTCTTCCCTTTACTAAGCAAAAGGAAAGGAGGGGGGTTTAAAACAGAGTTTATCAAAACTATCCCACTTAAAGGAATAATGCCGGGGATACAGAAAATGTATTACCCGGTAAGCAAGTTAACAAATGGGTTACAAAAAAAAGATTAAATTTTCTGTCATTCATACACGCGCTAGTAAAGGCCTTCACTCATCTTGCTCTCACTTACCGATTGTGAAAAAATCTGGCACTCCATAGAATAACACAACAGCAGTTACACTTCAAACTAAATGTATGAGTGTTAGTTCAATTTCCAGCCCCAGATTAGAGGGTAGGCTGTCAGCACATAAAAAGGATCCCGTAATCGCTGGAAAACGAATCTGTAATTGTGTCTCTTTTCTTAATAACAGTTTCTATGGGAGGGCACGGTCTCTGATACCGGGGTGAGGATGGTGTGGTCTATTTGACTTTGCCGCTGATAATAAAATTCTTACGCGTGCTGGTACACTTTATCCGTGAGGTATGGTTTAAGTCCAGTGAGAAAAACTAGTCACATCACTGTTCGGTAAATATGTATTCTCTCTCTGTATCAGTAAACTAACAAAAAAGCTCGGGCCAGTGTTCTTCTTCCCGTTACGACTTAATTGGCTTGATGGTGTGTTAAATTTGTCTTTGGGTGTGCTTTCTTTGCTATAAGTTAGATAGCGGAATTCCAAACATAGAATCGCCTCAAAGATTAAAAATTTACACAGTCTCAACAAGTTCTGAGTCAGGGAAACTCTACACACTGTTTATGGTTTGCTTTGCTTAAATTGATTTGCTTTGTTGCTTTCTTAATGCTGGGATCGCACAGGTTACGATCACTCTGTATGAAAGAAAAAAAGACATGTAATATACCAAAAAACAAATAACCTTCTAAAACGCGATGAATTTCCCGTTAAGACTATTTATATACGCTCGCGTATTTAATTATGTATTTAATAAACACTGCGCGAGTTATAGTGGTTAAAACCCACATCTATAAATATAGGACTTAACTAAATTTATTAATTATAAATTCCTTCGCGACTTTAAAAGTTAATTTAAACATTTAACATCTATTATCTTTTGGAAATAATATAGCAGGTATACCATTACATTTACAACTGGAACTATTGAGATGGTTTAATTTAATAGATTTAAATTAACACAAAATCCATTGAAATAGAATGAATGAACTAGATCACTGATCACTTTACACAATATATATTTTACCGTTTTGCACAGAAATAGAATTCACTGCAAATATGTATAAAATCCACGGGATAATCTAGCAGGATTTCAAATATAGCTAGTGCTTCTGTTAAGTTCTGGCCAGCGAGTGATAAAGTGTATTTCTACGTGGTCTGTATATATCTAGAATGAAATGAAAGATGAGTGAGACATGAGAAACTTGACACCTTTTTAGATCTCAGAAGACTTTTGGGGATCTGGCCGCCAGACTAAAGAGAGAAGCCGCCCCTGGCCTCTTGTATCTTCGCTCGCTGCTTGCGTCGGCTTTCCCCGTTCGCTCCCACTGCGATCGGTTCCGTGTTTAACACCGAGATGCGAAATCGTTTCAGGGACTACTACTGTCTTTGATCGTGGCGCTAGCTTTCCTGAGATCCCCCCAGTCCGTTTCTTTGATCGTGGTCGCTGCTATCTGTTTGATTCTGGCGCCGCCCCCTCTGGGCCAAGTTAATGAAAATACTGCATATGATTGCTCAAGAGATGACCATGGGCGTGATTTAATCTCTCCTTAAATCCATGCGATGACCAGAATGAACGGTAGATAAACTGTCCACATACCAATCAGCAAGCGTGTTGCCAATCTGCATGGAAAGGTTGCATAGCTAATGAGTCCAGGTGAAAAGAAAAATTCCGTTTGACGAAAAGTTACAATATTCGGGGGCACTGATGTTATCCAAGGGGTCGTTACGAAGAGTCGTATCATATCATTCAGGGTCGGCTGCGTTCGTCTGTCACAAGGGTAAATATAATTTACTATAAACTGGTAGGAAAATAGGTACAGCAGGTCTATAATGTTGGTATTTGTTGTGTGTCATTTATAATACCTACACCTGTATATATTTAATATATTTTGGTTCACTATGAATGTATCAGGTTACTGATTGTATCTTGGGGCATTAGGTATAAGGATTGTATTTCCTGATATGATTGATGAAGACGAAGACTAATAGGACTCATGCTTCAAACCTATTGTCTCCTATAACTTCAATTTATTATCTCAGACCAACTGAAATATAACCAAAACAGTCCTTGTTAGGACTTAACCTATTGTCTCCTATAACTTCAATCTATTATCTCAGATAAAACCAATTGAAATATAACCAAAACAGTCCTTGTTAGGACTCAATCTATTGTCTCCTATAATTTCAGTCTATTATCTCAGATAAAACCAACTGAAATATAACCAAAACAGTCCTTGTTAGGACTCAATCTATTGTCTCATCTAACACCAATCTATTGTCTCCTATAACTCCCACCTGATATATCACCAAACAGTCCTCGTCTCATATACTCCTATCATAAGAACATAACAATATTGTTAGGATATATGTTACCTGCTTGTATAGCACTTGTCAGAGAGGGCCTGGTATATTATAGGGGGAAGGAAATGGTTGTATCACACCTAGGTGTACATATTATTGGATGTATTCATGTATTGAATTTATATTATGGGATGTATTCATGTATTGAAGGTATTCATGTATTGAATTTATATTATTGAATGTATTCATGCATTGAATTTATATTATTGAATGTATCCATGTATTAGTTTATCAGAAAGAATGTTTTGCAAGTAGACACCTGTCTTGTCTCGCTATTGCTAAATCATACTGAGCCATGTTGTCATTCATCCTACATGCAGACACCTGAGACACGCTCATTTCACCCACACTAGAAATAGGTGGGCTTGAGGGCAGAAATTAGCCCCTATTTTTACTTGTTACATGTTTTATTCGTGTCATCAAAACTGAGATCGTGGGTCGTCAATCCAGCTGCCTGGAACTCCGCAGGAGCATAGAGGTTGCACAGAATCTACATCTTTGGTCCCCCTCAGTCTTGGGTGGGCTAAAGGAACGATCCTCAGCCGTTGTTGTGTGAACCAAACAAAGAAGAACAGACCTTAGAGAGATGAGTACACATTAGTACCATTTCTGTCAGCATTGTGAGCAAAAGTTAGTGTCAGTGACGACAAAGAGATTTAGCGTAGAAAGAGACAAGATTAACAGCATAGCTAATAATTGTTATGGACGTAATTAACAGCACAGCTGATACCTGTACTATAATTAAATAACAGCACAGCTGATATAATTTTTTGTTCCTATAATTGGAAAACTTGTTGTAATATATTTATATATCTATATAAATATTTGTAAATCATGTAAACTTACAAATCCATTACATTCCATTTTTCAACATTCACCCTTCAGCACAAGAGTAGATAGTGTATATACTAAATAAATAATAAGGAAATTGTATTTGAAGACTTGTCAGTTTTATCATTGTTAAGTAAAACCTGTTTCCTTGTTTATTAATATCACAGTTAGTTACACAGCGGAGGTGGTAATTTATGTCGGTCTCCTCTCTACTATTGTTTCGAGATCAGATCATTCACAGCCGTAACTAATTTGTGATACCAGTAGTTCTCTCAGACACGGGGACTTCACCATTTTCTGCAGAAATTCTATTTCTGTAATTGTCAGTACTATACTGATCCTAGAGCCAATAAAAACCTCACGGCACAGGTATGTCCGCGAGTAACGCAACGCTAACTGAAGGATAGCAATCATCAACGTTAATGTGACAGATTATGAAAATAGGTTTCATCTATCTATTTCTTTATCTTCACTTTTCTTTTACCAAACTTTCCTCTACGTCTGGTTCGATAACATAAACCTCCTATACACTCTGAGATTCTGTCTTTTCTCTTTTCTAATTAAGCACGTCTAATTTATTGCTGTGTGCTATTCCTTTTGATGAGAGTTTGCCAGCAGACCTGATTAGCTAATGTGAGCCGGTTTCATTTAATTTTGAACGCCAGAGATCGAAAATCGTTGTAATATGTCGCAACAGAGGAAGGTGGCGTTAAGTTTAAACGTATTTTTCGTTAGACATTGAGTATAGGATCAGAAATTTTGGAACAAAGGGAGACGATTTTTATTACTCCCCTTGTAAACTGTTCGCTAGAAAAAGTAATTAAACACGGTGAGCATAGCCAGATCAAAGTCATTGCTCGCTAGAAATGGCCATACAAGCGTAGACGTGAAGAAATTTGCACTGTTTAGCCAATTACGTTATGCCGATCTAAGCGAGAGAGCACGAGTCTGGTTTTCGGCTTTAGGTGAGAAAGATCTTTGATTTGCATTCGAAATGTAGAATTCAACGTAGGTGATAACATCTGGCAGATAATCTGGTTTCGGTGTATAGTGTAATCATCTCCTTAGATTTCAGAGATATATATATACTAGAGCATGCTAACTCTAGTTATCCAGTACTCCATAGATTCAGAAGACATCTAGCTGCAATTCTAGAATCACTCGTATTGAGTAGAGTTTCTTAGTTTTTGTTGGAGAACAGTCTCAGTAGTTTGTGTGAAGGTAATTAATATACTAGTAGTTGGAGTGATTTAACTAGTTAAATCGTCAAGTATATTTTACTAGTTATTTTCTGTGCAGAGCGATTTTAGTTAGGTCCGACATTTATATTTCTCTAAGTTTTATTGTGTTACAGTGGATAGCAGAACTAATAATAATTTCTAGCTAAACTCTTCCAGCTATAATATAAATTTTATTAACTGCTAGTAACCAGTCAGAGAATATTCTAACCAACTAAGTAAATGCACGGATTCATCATGAGTATTGACGAAATATGTCTTTATTCCTAATTCATGATGACTGTTTTTTTTTAAATGACTAGAATTTATTTCATGGGAGTTTTAAACGATAAGACTAGCTGTAAGCTTGTAGTTTATACTTTAAAGTTAAATAACCGAAGTGGATAAATATATTATATTTTACGCGAGGTAGGATAGGATTGTGTATACCATATATTGGTTAAGTATTTTGTATGTTTTTCTCGTTATACAGTATTTGGGTCAAACCCTAAACCTTACCAGCGGCTTTCATATGAATCTGATAATAACTTTACAAAAGAACATTCTAATATAAATATCGGGTTTTTTCAAGGTGACCTGTCTTGTCTCGTGTTTTACACCCAGAAAGAGACAGAGTACCAATCCAAAGAATATTAAGAATAAATTGTAACTGAACTTATAGAATATCCAGATTTCTCATTCCAAATTTCATATACCTTCAGCCAGTTGTGGCAATAAACTCAAACCTTGCCATTACCTGAATAACAACCACTGTGTTGTGAAGAATACCTCTACACCTCACGGTAGAAGGAGAACGACTAAGTAAGTAAGTAAGTGTTGTGAAGAAGATTTATCCTGAACATATTTATTTACATGACACTCGATTTAACGATTGAAGATTCCAAGCTACTGTACACTGTGAACATTAGATCTCTTAAATTCAAACATTGAAGTGACATAATCAGCATCCTACAACCAGCCGCGAATCCAGCGTTTCCCATCATTTGAATTAATTATTCTTTGGAGAAACTGGGGCTTGATTTGCCAATAACCAAACCTTGGATGGGCTGCATGTACCTTGCGATTGTTCCAAACGTAGTGAAAGCACCTATTAGGTAAGAGTGAATGGTTGTGATCACAGGTCTGTCAGAGCGAGAGAAAGCAGGGATAAATAATTCGTTCATTGTATAGCCCATGCACTAACTTTGTATCTTTTATGCAAGTTTTTGTAAATGCTGTCCCTTTCAGAATAGATTAACGTATAAACTCTATTCTTTATTGTAGAGGGAAATCCTAGACCATAGCGTAAACACCATTGACTCTTTGGGGGTTAATAACTTCTCTTCTAACGGGATCTTGTCTCAACAGAGGGAGGGAGGATTACACCTATGAGTCTAACTATTTGATTAATTCATTATGTTTATTGTATTTGATTTGATATTCAAAATATGGTTGGTGTGAGGTTTTTTTATGATAAATAAAATTTACTTAAACTTTATTTACGTGTGTTGGGCAGCTTGTCACAAAAGATCCTTATTCCATAGATATAGTTTTTTTCACGTCTGTGCGTCTAATTGTCGTCACTTATGTGTGTGTGTATGTGAGTGGTGATAAATATATTAATATATATAGTGTGGTAGACTGTCTGACTAACAAAGTCTTGATGTAGAGATAGGCTGAATGAAAGAAGTTTTCTCGATTTCAGGGACAGACTCTACCTATTTTTCCACCATCTCACTCGTGAAAAATCTATTTCTTTGCCTTATCTCCCACTGAGCTATCACCTGTTCTAGTCCTATTCAGAAGGGACCAATCTATGTCTTAATTCCCCTATCAAAAATCTACGACAGTTAATAATTTGTTTGGTATGTCCGCGAGTAACGCAACGCTAACTGAGGAAGGCAATCATCAAAGTTAGTAATTTGTTTAGCATGTCCACGAGTAAAACAATGCTAACTGAGGAAGGCAATCATCAAAGTTAATAATTTGTTTGGTATGTCCGCGAGTAACGAGTATCGCAACGCTAACTGAGGGAGGGAACCATCAAAGTTAATAATTTGTTTCGTATGTCCACGAGTAACGCAACGCTAACTGAAGGATAGCGATCATCAAAACAGTTTAGATCAGTGGTGGCCAAGCTAAGGTTGGCCGGAGGCCAGATTAAGGTAAAGGGTAACACCAGAGGGCCAGACCTATAAAATCCTTAAAAAATAACGTTCTGAGATTTAGTTTTACATATATAATGAACCATGCACAGAAAGCAACGGCAAACTACTGTACTGCACATCTGCCAAGACATGTATACCAGTCTTCGGACTGAAATTACTGTAAAAAAAAATATAATGAATCTGTTGTTCTAATTTGTTTTGTAATTTGTAATATGACATGTAATTATTTATTTCAAACATACATTTGTGTGTTATTTCATTGTCAAGAGTGTGGCTTCAATCAACAATAAGAGGCCAGCCAAAACAGGTTGGCGGGCCGGTCAAAACTGGTTGGCGGGCCGGATCTGGCCCGCGGGCCGTAGTTTGGCCACCGCTGGTTTAGATTACAGAAAAAAAAACTACATATACCAAGGTAGTTTAGTGTTAAGAAAGTTTGCCTCTAATGCTAATTTTCTGCTTAGGTTTCCGGTAGTTTTTTTTTTTTTCTGTGTCATTTGTCTTTAGCATATATAAGTATCTTTTTTGTTAACTGCGGCTTTCAACTGCCTGTATGTGTTGACGGGCTTACTTGCTCGGCGGAATGTGAAAAATGGAAGGAAATAAATGGAAGAAACAGAATACATGATAAATTGTGCCATTCTATGGTTCTGACACGGAAGTCGCACACCGCAATCTTTTGTGCCGTCACTTCTTGACGGAATACTTGCTTAGATTATAATATTGCACTAAACAATTCTGCAGTGGCATGTGATATAATTTTAAATACTTGCAACAGAAAATCCAAGCTGCTGTCGCATCAATAATCTACTACTACTACTACTACTGCTGCTGCTGCTGCTGCTGCTGCTGCTGCTGCTGCTGCTGCTGCTACTACTACTACTACTACTAACATCATCATTATTTTCAGTTACGCTCCTTACGTTGCAGGGGGCCACCAATGCAGCTGGTTCCCTGTAAGTAGCCTTCATCAAGCAGCCACACGCTCTGGCAGCGGTGGTTTACGTGACAATTTTTTTTACATAATAAGGCTGCCAGCCCAATTTCACAAACTCACATTAGTTGCTTTGTGCGAAATTGCTGAGGGTGCAGAAGCTCTATACTTTCTTGTTCTCCTGGGAAATACACAATGCATGCAGTTATTTTGTAAATCAAAATATATTCCATCGCAATGAACTTGAAGCTGTATTCGCACTAACGTAACTCAACTTTACACAGCTAACTTGTTTTAAGACATTTGGCTTAAACAAGCTGGGAATTAGCTGAGCCCTTGACCTGAATCAGCACTGAATATTCAAGTGCCTCTGTTAGTAAGTGCCTGAGCCCTTGACCTGAATCAGCACTGAATATTCAAGTGCCTCTGTTAGTAAGTGCCTGTACTTTCCCTTGGGTTTAGAAATTGTATTTTCTAACTTCTCGCTCTCAAATAACCATATCTACCTCTAAGTCCGTCTAAGGCGTCTCTCGTCACCATACAGTTTCTCCTTCAAATGGGTTGGCGAGGACCACGCTGTCACCCTGCTCTGCTCATGAAGCCGACAGTCTAGAACAATGTTTCCCAAACTTTTTGTGGTCACCGCCCCCTTGGCTCCCAGGCATGTCCACAGCGCCCCCTGCATTTCCCACAGTACATAAAAAAACTATAAAGAATTAAAGATCAGAGTAACTGTTAATTCAAAACAGCGACAACTAACTGCTCCATTTATGACATTTTAATATAAAGCTACAGGTGCGCTTATTTATTAATTTAATTTTTTTTAAAAACTTAATTACTTAAACCAGTATAACAAACAGTAGTTTAAGAGAGTAAATGAGTAACAAAAACTACTTCATTGTTCTCTTAACTTTCAGTGAGATGGATATGCCTGGTGCAGTGATATCACCTTCTCAACATCAAGCTGAAAGTTACTCCAAATGAGGATCAGATCCACACGTTCAGTAATTTGCACTCTGTTTCTTTGCTTCGAAAGAAGTTGGCCAACAGCGCTGAAACCACGCTGTACTAAATACGATCTTGGAAAAGAATTCAGAACATCTTAATCTTTCCCCACACTGCAGGGAAATTTCAGAGATTTATTTCTGCAACCAAAAGTCTTGATATGATTTTTTGAACACCGACTTAAGCTCAACGTCATTTTGCAGCGACATCAGTTCCATATCAAACTTTCCTAGTTCCTCACTGCACGTGTCCAGAATATATTTATTATTCAATCTAGAATACTGATCAAAAGAAAATTCTAAAACCTCTGAGATATGTCTTTATGGAGCTCATCTAGGGTGCACAATACATTTGAAGATTATCCATTGGTATTTTGTCTTACTCTTCTAACTGAAATAGGCTGAGAAATTGGATTATCTCGCGGCAGCCAGTATTGTGTTTGAACAGCTTTAATTTGGACAGAAACGTTGGAGACGACAGATTTGACTTTTATAAGATTAATATAATTTTCTTGCAGTTGCAGGTTTATTTCGTTAAATTGTTTGAATACATCTGACAAGTATGCAATATCATGCCTGATATTCTTTAGTTCTGTACTAAGCAAAGCATGCGAGTCTGTGACGAAATGTCCGTCCCTGTTCTTTTGTGTGATCTCTCACACCTCAAGCCCTACGGCAGTATCATTTCTTCTTCTTAATTTTTCTCTCCGATCGCTTTTATTTGGCATTTCATTTTTCCCTTTCATACATTTTACTCTTTATGCTGGACATAGCATGGGGAAAGTCTCTAACACGCCACTCCCCTATGGCAGTATTTGCTACGGGAGTAATTCTTATCTTATTGTGTCGCATTCCCGCTTCACGAAGACGTGTTACGTTTTGCCAGGTTATTAGACGGTCAGCGACAATATTTTATCGCATAATCTGTCTGACCATCTTTTCAAGCGACGGTGCCACTTTATCCAAGCTTGGGTTAGGCAGGAGTGCTGAATAGAACCAGATTTGTTTGTCAGGCGAAACACAGGTGCCTAGCAACCATACCTGAGTCATTACGCCAGAAAGACACGGTCACAATATTATGATGGACAGAGGTGTGTTTGGAAGGTTGTACACAAGAGCATGGGAAATAATATTACCATATATGGGAGACGTGACCTTTGCAAACTTTTTCCATGTCGGAAATATTTTGAAAGTACCACACCTGACCTGTTTGAATATGATTGGATCTTTCTGATTAGATTCATAACAACAATGCTTGGGAAGATATAGTCTGACCTTTTCGCAGTTTTATTTCCAGTGAATTTCATGCTCGCCAAGACAACATCAGACCTCGCCAGAGTGAAGGCTAGATTCAGAATTCCTTTTTTTAACCGGACCTTTTATTAGAGAACCAAATAAGACTTACAAAGCACAGTAAATCTCTACATTTTAATAAGGATTACCGCGACTAGGAAACTGAAGAAACACACGAAGTCAGAGAGGAATCTATTGTAAAATTAAAGACATCCCAGACGCGTGTAAGACGAGCAGAGTGAAAAGGAACTAACCCAGCGGGAGAAGAAACTACCATTGGCAGCTAAGTGGAAATATCCGCTGCCAAAAGTGACCTCCTTTATTCAGTTAAATCCCATTCAAGTGATGAAATCCTTTTCATAAATATTCAAATCATTTTCCAACTGTTAAAACTTAAAGTGATTATTGAATTTTGTTATTTGTAATGTTACAAATTTAACATCGATTCAATCCTTTTAAATGTACTACATGTTTGTCAGTCAAAGGTACTAAATACACACTCTAAACAGAGCTATATATTATAATAATAATTCCACTGATTAACTCGGTGGTGGGGGCTAAACGAGCTAGAATAAACCATTGCTTAAATTCGTCATAAAAAGTGTCGGCAGATTACAGAATTACCGTGCTCAATGACAGCCAGCATTGCTTTCGCTTATCTGAATATCTTGTGAAGACTCCCATGTGATGGAAGATTTACTGCTCTTCTGTCTACATTTCTGCCAAGAGTAGTCTTGTGTAAAGATACTCCATTGAAGCCTATAATAGATACTCTTGAGTTTTGGCCACTGTTGGACCACTACTGCAAAGCAGGGGAGGCAATACCGTCACAGGGTTACAGAGGTCCACGCTGCCACTTCTCAATAAGCCTGTAATGTTAGCGGTCAGGCGATGAATGCTATGCCACGCAGGTTAATTTTCTTCACAGTTAAAAGATAATAAACAAATGTAAGTAGCAGGCGTTGGTAAGGTAAACAGAAAACTGGACACCAAACTACCGAAGTGTAACACATAAACGGAGAATCGAACCAGGGACTATCCTAAAGGTTCTCTCGCCTCGCTGTGACCGTGAATCGTGTGAAAGGACACACGGCCATCAAAACGCCCCCTCCCCCTCACCCCAAGAAAGTGGATCATTAACGATGACCATTCTCGTTGCCTTTGCTTACCCTAACTCACGAGCAGAGAGAGGTCCCCATTTACAGCTGGGCAGACTGAAGTGTGACGCTACGAGGTTTCTTTTCCGGAACCCTGTACCTTCGCCACGTGAGGAAAGCGCTCTAATTGCTTTGCCAGTCGGATGTTCAAAGATAAGGTAGTACCATAGCAGAAACAGCTGTAGGGGAGCGAAGTGTTAAAGACTTCGAATTAAGTCTTTGATCCTTAGCTGCCGACTGTCAATGCAGTCATACTACGCAGGTCCAGCATTTTTATGAGGTGATGTGACCTGTTCCCTTCTTCGCTGCCGTTTCCTTACCTAAATTTACAAGCAGAGTCAGGTACCCTTGCACGGCTGGGTAAATTGAGGCGTGCCGCCACCAGATTTCGATCGCGGAACCCGGTAACTGTGCCACGAAATAAAAACACTCTAGACCAGAGGTTTTCAAACTTTTTTGGTCCGCGGCTCCCTTGACCTGTGCATAAATCACCGCGGCTTCTCTCTATACTACGAAGATCTATATTTATTGACGGACCTTGGCTCATAATATCGAGCCCAACACTTTTCCCAAGCCATCGCGACGCCCTTTGCCGAGGGCCGCGACGTCCCTGGGAGCCGCGACGCACAGTTTGAAAACCTCTGCTAGACGCTTAGCCAACCGGACATTGTTCTTTTATTTAAAATGTTGTCTATATTTTTACCCCACATTTGCAAATACGTGGTAACAATACTTCCCAGTAAAGGCACAACCAGCTCTAGTGGTTGAGCAGAGAATATTGTCTTACGCTGCTGTGAAAGAACTGGCAGAAAGATACCACAATTTGATTTGTATATTCAAGAGTGGACAACCGGATCGTTGCAACAAAGCCAGTAGATTCCGGAGGACAATATGCGCTGTCTTTAGGTGCTGGAAAAAGGAGATGGGCGTCAAAACGAGACCTCGCACTACCTTGAAAAGACCGGCTTTGTGCCTATCACGTCCCTTATTTTATTATTTTCCAGTGACCTCTTTGTTTTCTTACTGGCAAGTATCTAAGGCAGTACTGACCTATTTTAGTTATCATGTACTAATGTAGGGCAAACAATAATGGGTAATGTAATCGTTAGTATGTCAAGAACAGCCAGTGACCTCGAGTTTCCGTGTTTTTTTTTTTTTTTAATATTTATATTAGGAAGAAGATTACAATACATGCGTGGACTATATCCTTATCGATACTAATCACCGGCTCGGTAGCCAATATGGATTTTTTTTTTTTTACGACAAAATCCAAAAATCTGCCTTTTTTATATTTTTTTAATTGCAATAGCTTGGGAGTGTCACGGTTTATTTGTCTGGCGTTCCTTACAACGCGCGATCGATAAAGTAGATCCTGGGTTAACAACCCTTGATGTCAATACTTTTTTTTTTTTTTTTTAAATAAAATTTTGCTTCGTTTTGGCGAGGCGCACCCCGTTCAACCTAGTTGGTTATGTTAGGGCGCATGTCCAAATATAAAATACCTTTAGGTCTGACAGATTAAAAAATGTTTAGGGCAATACCAAGATTATTTTGAGCAAAATAGATACACTAGTGCTTCATAACAACAGGTGAAGGTAAGTAATGGCTCTAGATCAAGGGTCGTTAACCCAGGATCTACTTTTAGTAACACTGAGCCTTCTAAAGATTTACCATATATTTATATATATTGTGACGGTATTGCCTCCCCTGCTTTGCATTAGTGGTCCAACGGTGGTCAAAACTCAAGAGTATCTAATATGGGCTTCAAAGGTATCTACCTTCGCACAAGATCACTCTTGGCAGAGATGTAGATAGAAAGGTGATGACACTTCTATTACAAAGGGGGTCTTCACAAGATATTCAGAATAAGCGAGAACAATACTGCTTTGGCTGAGTATGTTAACTCTGTAATTCTGCCGACGCTTTTGTGAAGGATTTAACCACTTATTAACCAGCTCGTTTAAGCCCCCACCCCACCCGGTCAAGAGACAGCAGAGACCGTTAAACTTTGTGGAGTTCGTAAGAGTGATGCACCTACAGCGCTTCCCATCGCACTGGTGGAGATCCACTCTGAGTTTGTCAGTGGTGTGATCAAAGCGGCTGTTATGGATGACCCCATCTACCCAGTCATACTTGGCGGGAGATACGTGTGTATTGGGAAACCGGAAGAGCCGATTGTGGCAGCAGTAACTACAAAAGGGCAAACCAAGAAGGAACGGGAGCCTGCGCCTAATTTGTTACCTATGGAACTTAAAGAAGCGCAATACAAGGACCCTACTTTGGCACCCTGCTTTAGGAAACTGCCCATGGCTAAGGAACCCAGACAGCACGGGGACATTTTTTCTAAGGATGGCGTACTTTATCGCAGAACGGGCAAGCCTGACCAAGGTTACAACCAGCTCCTAGTACCGAAACAGCACAGAAGCCAAATCCTAGAAATGGGGCACTCTCTTCCCTTCAGCGGACATATGGGACAGAACGCCACAAACCAACGGATAACCACTCATTATTGGTGGCCAGGAGTAAATACTGATATTATCAGATATGTAAAATCCTGTGCCCAGTGCCAACGTGTGCCACCAAAGCAACGGGCACCCCCAGTCTCTTTGGGTGAAATGCCAATAGTGGGAACACCATTCGAACGGGTTGTGATCGACATTTTAGGGCCTTTCGAAAGGACTAAAAGAAGGAACAGGTTTATCCTGACCTTAGTCGATACATGCACTTTATGGGCAGAAGCTATACCGCTAACATGCGCAGATGCCAAGCATGTCGCAGAAGCCCTCGTGCAGATTTTCACTCGGTTGGGATTCCCTTAGCAAGTGCTGACGGATAACGGATCTCCATACCGAAACCTGTTGATGGATGAGATCGTCAAGATCTTGAGGGACCAGCACATCTACACTAAGCCTTATACTCTGGCCAGAAATGGGCTAATAGAACGTGTTAACGGAAACCTCAACATGATGTTAAGTAGACTGGCACAAGCGAAACCTGAAGATTGCGATTGTTGCATTCGGGGGGCTTTATTTGGCTACAGAGAATCTCCTCATACTTCCACAGGATTTCCGCCAGCTACGCTTTTATTCGGCAGACCTATCAAGGGGCCGCTTGAAGCCTTACTTTGGTCGCTGACAGACCAGAAGGCCGATGAGACAGTTGTCTCAGCCAGTAAATACGTATCGGATTTAAAGGATAGGTTGAAACTAGGATGAGACCTAGCAACGACCAACTTTAAACGAGCACGCACAAAGCACTCTAACCGATACAGGAAAGTCGTGAAAGAGAGAGAACTGGAAGCAGGAGAGAAAGTTTTGGTGTTACTCCCTACCGGAAACAACCAACTGAAGATCGGATGGCAAGGGCCGTTTACCGTCCTCAAAAAGATTTCTAAGGCTAACTACCAGATTTCTATTCAAGGAAAGGAAAAGGTTTTCCATTTAAATCTGTTAAAGAGATACTTGGAAAAACCAGTGCCAACCTCCGACCATCTCCTGACGATCGTCAAAACTGACGAAGATGACGATAGTGGCAGGGAAACTCCACTGCAATCACAGGAAATCTTTGAAAAATGTCAGAAGCGGCGACGCTCTTTCAAGCGCGCATGGGAGACATTCCAGAGAAAGGAAACTTTGGGAGTAGACTTGAGAAGGAATTGGAGAGAGATGGAGGGGGGAGATGAGATGGAGGAAGACAGACACCCTGAAGCTACGGATATAGGAAATTTAATTCCATAACGTAGACATGGAGTGCTTCCATATCTTAAAGGGGGGACGTTCTGTCACATATGTTTTATGATCATTAAATTGCCTATTATCTTCTTCTTTTTCTGTCACCCGTATCCTCTATTTTTATTATCACTCTTTACCTTTTTTCCTGCGTTTTTCGAATTCGTTCGTTTGCGACTATATACATTACTATTTTCCCATTCTAACGTTTACCTGTTTCTTTTCTCAAAACTGAGAACGCAGTTATGACGTAACGAGTCAGTCCCTCACCAGACGATTTGGCGTGAGAATGCATTCGGGCAAATCGCAGCAGATGGACGAATTAACTGTGAATATTTGGCTATTCTCAGACGTAGGGCCGACCTATAGTCTGCATTCTCACCTGTCAAATCGTAAGTTCTCGGTGAGCGCTCAGGAACAGCGCGATAACTGACACCTCCACGGCGCAGTTTCAGACATTTGTCTGGGAGTTCGCATCTGACATGTAGTTTCCAATGGTAGATTCTCAGTGTCAGGTGATATGACACGTAGCGCTCCACGGCCAGAGTTGGCGTAAGGTGCGAGAAAGCAAAGTGTCAGTTATGGTTCTCAGGATGAGTTTCTCGGGGAGGTGTGAATAACTGTTTCTGCACTGGAGACGGGTTGTCTGAGATTCGCAACTGACACGCGCCCTCTCGGTCAGTAAGTGGCAGTTTACGACAGCCTCTTCTAGTTACGTAAGTGATATAGACGGAAAGGGGGATTATTTCGTTTTGCGAAATAAAAGTTTACCTCTTTGTCTGGTAATAGATATAACCAGAGTTTGAAACTAGATTTTCATTCTCGCTCCTAAATTCGCAGTAGACAGGACGTTTCGTGCTAAGAGAATAAGCAGTATAGCGAAGTCTTAGTTTGTTCTTGGCAAAAATTTGGCCGAACTTCTAGACTACCAATAAATATACGTATATAATTCTAAAGTTGTGCGATCGCCTGTAAATTCTGTGTGGAGGTAAAATATTATACATATTATCTAGTATTTTGTGAAGTGTTTAAAGTGTTAAATCGCTATATTTATTTCACTAGTTAGATTTGGTGCAGTCTGTATTATTTTCTAGTGACGTGTTTCAGTGGAAAGCAGAATAAATTATAATTTCTAGCTTAAACAACAATTTAGCTATAATGAATTTAATTTTACTGCTAAATAATCAGACGAGAACATATTTTTCTAAACTAACTTATAAATGCTAGAAGCCTCATGAGTGTTGACGGAATATGCACGTGTTCCTAATTCATGAGGATTTATGATTTTTTAAAAAATACTATAACTTATTCCACGGGAAGGGTTAAACTATAAGACAAGCTATACGCTTGCAGTTTAAAAATGTACGTTATATTGAGTACATAATATGTAAAATATTTCATACGTATTTTTCTTTATTCAGTGAATACTGTGGTACCCAAACTTTGCCAGCGTTCTAGTACGTGAACATGATCAGTGAAGAACTTAAGCACTTTCATTACATGAACTGTAACAGTTAAATGAAGTAAAAGGCCTTCGCGCCAGAATTAATTCTTCCATAATAATACTTAAGTACAGATCAGCCCGCTGTGGCAAGCAAAATATCAGTACATCCCGACAGAGTTCTGACTAGTAGTGTGGTGACCAAATATAGTACTTTCCTGAAAGTAGACACCGATCTGACATTCCTCAATTCTAGAAAAATAAGCTAGTGACATTGTGCTCTGCTAACTTTCGTGCCTGGACAATTCTTATGTGACTTAAACAGACATCCGAAAAATAAGAACACCCAAGGAATCGTTCCCTGAGACAGAGAATTCAGTACGTCTTTTTTGGAATTGGGGATTTCTTGGTCGAGACTGCATTTACGGGTCTGTGTGAAGGTCCTAGAATTTATTATGTTCCCAGAGGCAGCGATCAAAGCTGTAAGTATAAATGTGCACACGTGGCCACGGCTGAATGTATAAGAGCGAAAGCAGATCTGAGTGTTATTTTACCGTTGTATTTTGGCACCTATTTGCTGTCATAACTTTCTTCATGCAAGTTTGTTTTGCTAACAATATTTTCCCTTAAACTAGATTATATTATCAGGTCTGTTCATACCTTAAACGGGGAAAACTCTTAGACTCAATCATATGTATCTGGGACTCTTTGGGTTATCATCTTTCTCCTAACGGGACTGTGGGCTATCCATCGAGGGAAAATCATAACTGTGGGTCTATCAGTTCTTGTAGCATTCCTTGATTTGTTGTTTTGACTTTGTGTATATGCCTTTTTGATGTAATTTTACATGTTGTGACGTAAGTTTACTCTGATAAATAAACTTAACAATAAATTAAGCAGCAGGTTGGTCAGCTCGTTCTAAATATCTATATAATCATTTGTTATAGTTTCTCACGTCTGTGTGTCTACCTGTCGTCACTTGAATGTGCGTGCACGTGAGTGGATATATATATATATATATATATATATATATATATATATATATATATATATATATATATATATATATATATATATATATATAATGTATATGTGTTAGACTGTCTGACTACTTTAGATCTGTCGTAGAAGATAGGTGAGAGAGAGAGAGAGAAAGAGAGAGAGAGAGAAGATTTCCCGCTCTCAGAGACAGCCTCTATCACTATTCTACCACCTCACTCGTGGAAATCTATTTTGTATTTCTATCTCACACTGTGACTATCACTCATTCCAACCTATTCAGAAGGGACCAACCCAAGTCTTAATTCTCCTATCAAAAATCTACGACAAGCTGTCTTTGCCATTCTGAGCACTGCTCTATAATGTTCCTGAGAGTGAATATATGATCTACACATCTTCTGTTCTTTCTAAATCCTGCTTGTTCTTTCCTCAGTTTGTGGTCTACTGCTTTAGAAATTCTCTGTATAATTATCCTGCCTAGTATTTTGCTGGGAACTGAGAGAAGAGTGATTCCTCTCTAATTATTGCAGTCTGCAAGATCTCCCTTCTTGGGCAATTTGACAATTATTCCTTTGTTCTACTCTGATGGTGTTGTCCCCGTTTTCCAGACTTGTGCAAATAGGGGTTCTAATAGTTCTGCTGCTAGCTCAAGGTCTGTCTTAAATAGCTCTGCATTTAAGTTATCATGGCCAGGAGCTTTTCCGTTCTTTAACCCTTTGATTGCTGATATCAACTCTATGACTGCTTGATAATCCAGCTACGCAAGAGGATTGACCCATATGAGCAGACTGCGAAAAGGTTCAAGTTCCTCTCAAAATTGGTGAACAATTCTGAAATTGATGAGGACAGTATTAAACTTATAATATCGTATTACAAAGATGATATTGACCACAAATTAGTAAACGAGTGTTATCAGTTCAAAGAATATTTGCCCCTTAGGAAATCCCAGAACACAGAAGGAAACACGCCATCTAAAATGCAATGTGCAGATGTTCTTCAGCTTATTTGTGAGCAACACCTAATTGAAGTGTTTCCCAATATTACTACTGCGCTTGAGCTGTACTTGACAATGCCCATCACGAGCTGCGAAGCAGAATGGAATTTTTCAAAGCTATCCTTTATAAAAAAAACAAATTTCGGTCTACATGACTGAAGAGCGCTTAAATTTTGTATGCATATTGTTTCTAGAAAATGACATTGCAAGGAAGCTCTTATATGACAAAACTGTACGTGAATATGTTGCTAGAAAAAAAGAAAAACAGAAATAAGAGTATTTTGTAAAATGTGCTTCATGAAGTATGTTCTGGTAAGTTTAACTTTTCCTTCTGAGTACAAATCTCTAGACCATACCAAAGGATTGGGAGATTGCCATCATAACACCAATTTTCAAAAAGGGTGACAATCGACAATGTGGAAACCATAGAGGCATATCCCTTCTCAGTGTCCCTGGTAAAATCTACTCTAGAATCCTAGAGCAGAGACTCCGACGCCTAGCTGAGCCACAATTGGATGAGGTCCAGTGCGGATTCCGAGCAAACCGAAGTACTCAAGACCTAATCTTCACACTCAGACAGCTGAGTGAAAAGGCCCTTGAGTATAAGAGTGAGATCCATCTTTGTTTCATAGATCTGGAAAAGGCGTTTGACAGGGTCCCCTGGAGCAAACTTTGGGACTGTTTGGCAAGGAAGAATATTCCAGCACCTCTGATTCATGCTATACAGAGCTTCTACAAGTCTTGCAGAAATTATGTGAGGACAGCAAACCATAAGTCAGAAGAGTTCAGGACCACCACTGGTGTAAGACAAGGTGATATCCTATCACCTTACCTCTTCATACTCCTTATGGACGATGTCATCAAGGCATGTAAGGAGAGAACAAAAAAGTATTCAGTGGGGTACTGGAAGATGAGACAGGTCTATATTTCGGAGCTGGCATTTGCTGATGATGTTGCCCTGATTGCTAAATCAGAGGCACATCTCCGGTCCAACCTGCAGGTCTGGAGGGGGGGAGCTGGAGAAGAGAGGGATGGTCATAAGCAGCTCTAAAACAGGATCCATGGTGGTGTCACGAGAGGAGAGAAGACGTCAGATTGGGTTGGGAGAACGGGTCCTGGAGCAGGTCGACCACTTTGGGTGTCTCGGAGCTGTTGTGGACCGAAAGGGAGGCATCAAAGAAGAGTTGGCCGCTCGAAAAGCAGCGGCTGGGAGACTTTTTCAGGCCATAAATCGTGGATTGCTCAGCGGGAAAGAGGTTGGTAAGAAAACGAGGATGGCTGTATACCGCTCCACCTATGTCCCAGTCTTGACATATGGATGCGAGTCGTGGGCAATGACTACAGCCCACAAGGGCCAGATCCAAACCTCAGAAATGAGGTATCTGAGGAGAGTGGTTGAAGTGGCAAGAAGAGACTTGGTCCGCAGCCAGACGATCCGTCAAGGCCTAAAATCCCATCCGCTGCAGACCCAAATAGAACAGTCCCAACTAAGATGGTTTGGCCATGTCTGCAGAATGGGAGAAGATCGGCTACCACGACAAGCATGGGAAACAAAGAGCCAGGGATCCAGACCTCCAGGACGACCCAGAGTCCGCTGGGAGGACAACATTAGACAATCTTTGAAGGACCGAGGACTAGAATGGAACGAGGCCAGGAAGAAGACAGCTGATAGAATGGTCTGGCGCTCTCTCTTCCAAACCTCTACACCTCACGGTAGAAGGGGAACGACTAAGTAAGTAAGTAAGTAAGTAAGTACAAATCTCTTATGGATACACCTTGTCAGCCTTGTTTTTTAACAAATGTATTTAAATATTTTATGTTTTCATCATTGCTAATTTTCTTATAATTTTCTTGGTACATCTTCAACGAACTAATTCTGAATGATGGAGGCAATCATTAAAATAGTTAAGATTTAAAAAATCACATATACCAAGATGGATAGTGGTTTAGTGGTCAGAAAATAAGCCTTCCAAGCAAATGTTCTGCATTCAACTCCCAACAGAGTTGTTTCTTTTTTGAAAATTCATTGATTTGTCTTCAGTTTTTATATGTGTGTTGTTGTAGATCTACTATATGTGTGTTGTTGTAGATCTACTATATGTGTGTTGTTGTAGATCTACTATATGTGTGTTGTTGTAGATCTACTATATGTGTGTTGTTGTAGATCTACTATATGTGTGTTGTTGTAGATCTACTATATGTGTGTTGTTGTAGATCTACTATATGTGTGTTGTTGTAGATCTACTATATGTGTGTTGTTGTAGATCTACTATAAAGCTTGAACTTCAGGTCCTCTAAGTCCATTTATCTCCATGATACAATTCTTTCCCATCCTCACAATATTTTTTAATTTTTTTTTTATAAAAGGGGCCCCTCCAAGAGTTCAAGCTTCAGGGCCCCCAAAATGTTTATCCGCCACTGTATTTAGGATAAAAAACCATTTTGAACTATAACTACAAAAGGAAAAATACCTGCTAGAGATAATACAGTATAAAATAAATACAAACCAAACAATATTACAATAAAGGAAACACGTCCTGATATAACCAACAGCTCCATGTACATGGTAGATGGTTGAAAGGGGTATGCTACAAAGAAAAGTAGCAAACACAAAAAAATTAAAAAACAATTGTTTACCAGTTGTCTATTCAAGGATTTTGTCGTCTAGTGACGTTGTTGCGTTGAAAGCTAACAACTGTTAGAGAGTGTAAATCTGAATTCCTTGATGTGGTAAGCACATTTGCTTAGTCAATTTTTCTTTGTTTTTTTCCTCCTTGGTAGATTAATAATATAGAGTTAGGAGACTTAATTACTATATTTCTCTTAATATATATGGTTTAACATAGTTAATATAAAGTAATTGTTGGACTTAACCCGGGAGGTATAACTTCATTTCGCTAGCTACCAATTTTACCTTCACTAATCGTACGGCAAGAAAGAAGATATATTTGACAGATACATAAGTTGGAAGACAGAAAGGGGGAGATGATTTGTGTTATTTTGGTGTTGTATGTTCCATTTTTAATAGACTTAGAATTAATTTTGAATAGAGTTTTCATACTCGTTTGATAGTAGTGTGTGTCATCGCCACATTAATTTTATAACGTCCAGTACAGTCAAAATTACCTATGTTGATGTGGGCGCTCGTATTTTCCCATTCAAGTGAATGAGTAACCTGGATTTGTTTATAATGCCGGCATAATACCGAGTGTGTGAGAGGTCAGACACGCGCGCCTGGGCAGGCCAGCCGTCATGCCTGGGTGAAGTCACCTGTACTATTATCTAGGTCAGTGTTTCTCAACCCTGATAGTAGCAACGCCCCCTTTTGACAACTAATATTTTAAAAAGCCCTCCCCCACCCTTTTAACCTCCCCTTGCTCTTTATCGTGTATACACACACACACACACACACACACATGACCATATATTCCACCATACTTTTAAAAAAGCAATGCAGTTAATGAGTTATCTTTTCTTATAATATAAAGACAAAGAGAAAGCACATTTATAAAAGCATAGTTATATTAAATATGTGTTTAATTACTGAATTATATACACCACAAGTTCGATTTTTGACAGCCACACGTGGGACACGTGATGGTGCGGGTAATGTTTTGGGAGGGAGTCATGCTGTGGAAGTGGACAGAGTAGGGAAGAGGCTGTGATGTGTTCACGGGCTAATCAATGTTTGACGGGAATATCTTTCCAGAAGGAAATATGTGTCGAGAGTGGAGAGAGAAGATTAGCTTGGGTGTGTCGAGAGGCTAACAAATGTTTCGAGTGTTGAAGGGAAGTAAATCTCCGCCTACTGTCTCCTGACAATGGTAACATCCCAGGTACTAAAATTTTGCTTTTGGAATCCTTGAAACACACCATGGGACACAGGACAAATAAAAACTATCGTGTTACAAGGTATCTTAAGGGGAATATCTTTTGTAATAGTTTCATATGGATTCTAATAAAAAATGTACACAACGCCCTCCTGAATGGAAGTAACGATCCCCGATCGTTGCGACCCATCAGAACGCCCCCAGACATCTTTAAAACGCCCCCGTTGAGAAACACTGATCTAGGTTATCAGAGAGAGAAAAGGGGGAACTACAACAGTGGGTTGTGATTTCTGTAATGAACGAGTGAGAGGAGGGGAAGATGTGGGGTGGACGTGTTTGTTATTGTGATGAAGTGAGAGAAAGTAATGTGTAGTGCGCGCTGGTAATGACGATGATATAAACTTTTTCTTGACCGTCTGTTTATTTTCAGCTCTGGTCCAACGGTACTGTGTTTTTGGATCGGGCACTACGCAACCATCCATAGTTATTCGTGTCATGTAAATTCATGTGCCCTTAAGTTATTAGTCTTGCAGTCTTCAGTTAATAGCCACTAGCCAGTCCATAGTGGATTATTTATTACAAATCACGAGCGCCTTGGCTGATGCCATTGCCTTCCATTCTTGGAGTAACCATGACCTACCCACTTACATCCCGTCATCGTGGAGTAATTTTACGCACCCACCCAGTAGAAGCCAGTGATTTTTCCAATCATCATTATCTTTATCATAGGTGCATACGCCTCGCGTTGTTCCTGTATAACCTGATTTCCTAGCTGAAATTCGATAATTCGCTCCTGAAGTATCTATTTTGATCAGTGAGAGAAATTCGCCCAGCCAGGGTTACAGGATTTCCCTGAATTAGTGGTGGCCACCCGCGATATTAATTGTTATTCTTCAGATTTATTTACCTGTTTCCAGTGGGGGCTTAACTCCGTATTCCGAGGATATAATACCTTAGGTGGAACAGAGTTATTTTTCCTAGCAGAGTAGGAGAATACCTGACAAGCTTTAGTGCCATAAAAGGATTTGGCCGCTGTCATGGCTTTGGACCCAGGACATCACAGAGAGTCTGAACTTGTCTTTGGCTGATGCAGGTCGACTTGCCCAGAATCGTGATGCGTTCAGAGCAGCTGTAATGGAGACAACGTTCTGGAAAGAATACGTCACATGATGACATGGCTTTGATAGCTGGGGGCCTAACCCCTTTATTCTGGACATTTTAAGCGTGCCATGAAGAGTTTGCGTGGAGGGTTAGCGAGGCAAGGTTGGCGTGTGTGTGTTTGAGCCTATGTGACCGCTTGACATACACTACCATTAATACGTGTTTAAAACCACATACAATGAGAATAACAACGTTAAAAGCAGTTAAGGCATTTGTGCACAAAACACAGTACCATGAAAAGTTCACGGCCTTGATAGAAGCATTGTAAAGCTGTCCCTGAACAAAACAATAGTAAATGCATGTTTTTGAATGGAACATTTTGTGAAAGGAGAGTTGCTAATCTGGGTTTTTTCCGTTGTTAGAGAGAGAGAGACGTGTGGAAAAAGTCAAAAAGCTGAGAAAGCGTGTGCAAATGTAGATAATTGAACCGTGTGAAAAAAGAAAGCATTGTGTAAAAATTGGCGGGAAAAAAGAAGAAATAGTATAAAAAGGAGAGACTTGAGCGATAGACAGGTTTTTACAGATTTTTAGGATTCATTAGGCGAGAGGATTTTACAGATAGTGGTTAGGTGAACTTCGTCTTTGAGATTATCAAGACAAGTTTTTAACTTGACAAGTTTTCAAGTTAGACAAGTATTTTTAAGTAGACAAGTTAGTTTTTATGTAGACAAGTTTGTATTTTATTCTATTGGATATATTATTCCTGTGGATATACCCTTTCATTTTGGATACTCACTACTTTGTGTAAGCAAGAAACAAGTACTTCACCATTGTGTCAATAACATTGCTGTTCTAATGACGTTAATAAACTATATTTTATGTTTCTACATTGCTGAGTTTTCTTTGGAACGTTACAGTGGATTACTTTGACAAACTATTATACGAGGTATTGCTTTTCACTAAACCTAAAAGGGTACGAACGAATACTGGAGAGAAATATTAACTTCGGTCAAGAATTTCCAACTCAGGTGGAAAGGCCTGTAACGACTTGAACAGAAACGTATTGAAGGATTAGCTCTCGTCAAAATATTTAACTGAACTGACCCCGGCCACACACGTATTATATTGATGCCGTAACCAGCCCGGTTACACTATTATATTGGCGCCGTGACCAACCCTTTTCTTTAGTGAAAGCATACTATTATATTGGCGCCGTGACCAGCCCTTTTCTTTATTGAAAGCATACTATAAACATTGACGCCGGGACCAGCCCTTTTCTTTTGTGAAAGCATACTCATTTTGGCGAGAGAACAGCCACTTTTTTTTCGTGATAGCAGACAGTCCTAATCACTAATCACTATTAATCACTATCATGGATCCACAATCGTTGTAACAGCAGCTTGATCAGCAACAATTACTGCAACAACAGCAACAAGAACAACATTTAATAAATATACAGCAACAGCAACAATCAGCTCTACCAAGTCACACACCCCTTCTAGACGACGCAGAGCCAGCTATGATTGCTCTACAAAAAAAAAATTACTGAAACTTTGGGTAATTTAGACCATTTCGCCAAGTACTAACAGGTCTGAACTGTCGTAACTCCATTTGCTGGAGATGCTAAGTCTTTCAGGAAATGGTTAGTGGATATTGACAAATTTGCTTCTCTTATAAACGCTGCATGTGATGAGGACCGCAAAAGAATAGCTTACCTTTCTTCAGATTCTTTGGGGACCGATTTTCTTCGTCGTAGATCTAAAACATATCCCAATGAGACCTTTGATTCACTGAGGAAAGAGCTTGTACAACGCTATAGTGATATAACCGATGGACAACATGCTTGGACTTTACTTTGCAAAATACACCAAGACAGACACGAACCAGTACAATTCTATGCAGATCGATTACTCAACTTGGCTGAAGATGCTTTTCTTGACGGGAACATCCCTTCCCAAGAACTTGAAAGACATTTAGTTGGCATTTTTATTGACGGATTAAACGCAGATAACCTTAAACTCCATCTTCTTAGAAAGGGTACAAAGACCATTACAGAGAACATTCAACTAGCGATGACTGAAGAAAATGTTCGTAAAAGGTTCACATTAGAGTAGGAAAAGGTCCCACAGAGTCCATTCAAATTACAATCATCCCAACCAACATGCAGGACAGTCTCATTCTCATCAGCAACCCAGAAGACATTGTTTATTCTTAAGACAAGCACATCAACGAAAACGGGCGATTTTGCCGTTTGTAGGCAATGCGCTACAGTTTTTGTTGGCAATGCACCCGACCACAACTATGACAGTTATGTCTTAATATTAAGACTTTGGCGGAAAACCAAAACATTATTACCCATGTGATTAGCCGGTTCCTCAGCAAGAGAGAGGTTGGTAAGAAAACGAAGATGGCTGTATACCGCTCCACCTAAGTCCCAGTCTTGACATATGGATACGAGTCATGGGCAATGACTACAACCCATAAAAGCCAGATCCAAACTTCAGAAATGAGATATCTGAGGAAGGTGGTTGAAGTAACAAGAAGAGACATGGTACGCAACCAGACGATACGTCAAGGCCTTAAATCCCACCCCCTGCAGACCCAAGTAGAACAGTACCAACTAAGATGGTTTGGCCATGTCTGCAGAATGGGAGAAGACCGGCTACCACGACAAGCATGGGAAACAAAGAGCCAAGGATCCAGACCCCCAGGACGACCCAGAGTCCGCTGGGAGGACAACATTAGACAACCTTTGAAGGACCGAGGACTAGAATGGAACCAGGCCAGGAGGAAGACAGCCGATAGGATAGTCTGGCGCTCTCTCTTCCAAACCTCTACACCTCACGGTAGAAGGGGAACGACTAATTAGTAAGTAAGTAGTGATTAGCCGGAGCATCACAAATGGTGAACGATACTCAGAGCATTTTTTTAAACACATTTTTCTACTTGTCTGTTCAGGAGTTGCTGAAACTAAACATATGCAATGGATCATTTTTATGATTACTTATTATAAATTGTTTAAATTTCATGAATATCGCATAAGTAACTATGTACCATACATCATGTTGTTTTTACCAATCTACTGCGGTGGAGACACACAGATGTGTACTCGTAAAGTGAAATTTATTTTTTTATTTTTTTTTTAAAATTAATGTGTTTGCTACTTTTCTTTGTAGCACGCCCCTTTCAACCATCTACCATGTACATGGAGTTGTTGGTTATATCAGGACGTGTTTCCTTTATTGTAATATGTTTTTGTTTGTATTTATTTTATACTATATTATCTCTAGACGGTATTTTTCCTTTTGTAGTTATAGTTCAACATGGTTTTTAAAAGAAATTCCAAAATATGCTTTTTTTTTTTTTAAGTTAGTATGTTTTTAATTTTCACTGGATGGTTTCTTTGGTTAATCTGTATGTATCTGGGCCGAGTCTTTCACGAGTTTGGACTACTGACTCAAATCCTTATTTGTTTTTTATATGTTAGCTTTAGTTTTTGTAATATAGTGTTTTATTAACTTTTGCAATGCGTATTTATAATGTTCACCCACACCTCTCTTCTCCCTATTCCCTCCGCACAAACTGTCCAGGCGTTGTGAACTTAACAACACCTCTGTGTATTTCGCTATATCAATCCAACCTTCGTTTTCACGGCCCAGCTATTTCATTGTACTATAAACCCCCCTCCCTCTCCCTTACTAGACGCCACACTGTGCCAGTCAATGGGAGATCTCAAAATATCCAGACAGCGTGACCTTTCACCGCTCCCGTTGACACTCGCGGAGGTCATGGCAAACGTAAATAGTTCGGGTCAGTTACGATTCAGATGTATGTATTAGGTTAAGATACAATTATTTGTCGTGAAGTATTGATTAAAAGTTTGAGTTTTGTTTGGCATGACCAAACCTTATATGTGTTGACTTGAAAAAAAAAGTTCAATAAGTTTAATATTAATTGTGTATATTTAATATCATAACTCCATATTTTTATAATTAATACGCGTTTTGTTAAATAAATATTACATAAGTGTATTAATACATGAATAATTTACATTGCGTATTGCACATTGCTATCCATATCCCATACTGTATACACTAATTACATAGTGTATAAACAACTTGTATGTGTCCCCCGTTTTACGCAATTAAATCTACTGGATGCCTCGTTTTACGAACAACATATTTTTTTTTTTGCTCACATGTATACAGAGATCTTGTAATAAATTTTTTTTCAGTTGGCTTACATGTACACTTGTATACTGAGATGTTGGGGGAAAAAAAATTTTTATTTATTTAATTTTTTACTTTTTTTTGTTTGGCTAACATCTATACTGAGACCCTGTAACATTTTTTTTAGTTGGCTCACATAAGTATGTGCCCTCATTCAAGGACTTATACCAGTAACATAACATTTTTCTCAACCATTGTCCATTGCCAATTGACTCATAAATATATGCCCCCAGTTCATATTTTGCTCCAGTACGTATGTTAGGGACTTGATATTTTTTAGTTGATAGGACGAAAATGTCTCCACATGGGATAAACTTTCGTTGCCCCGGGACTTGTGTGATCACTTGACATACACTACCATTAATACGTGTTAAAAACCACATACAATGAGAATAACAACGTTAAAAGCAGTTAAGGCATTTGTGCACAAAACACAGTACTATGAAAAGTTCACGGCCTTGAGAGAAGCATTGTAAAGCTGTCCCAGAACAAAACAATAGTAAATGCATGTTTTTGAATGGACCATTTTGTGAAAGGAGAGTTGCTAATCTGGGTTTTTTCCGTTGATAGAGAGAGAGAGAGAGAGAGAGAGAGAGAGAGAGAGAGAGAGAGAGAGAGAGAGAGAGAGAGAGAGAGAGAGAGAGAGAGAGACGTGTGGAAAAAGTCGAAAAGCTGAGAAAGCGTGAGCAAATGTAGATAATTGTACCGTGTGAAATAAGAAAGCATAGTGTGTAAATTAGCGGGAAAAAAAGAAGAAATAGTATAAAAAGCTCTCCACATGTAAGCCTACCTTGCCGTTGTTGGAGAGCTTGAGTGCCCCAATGATCCTGGGAGCTATGCCGGGGGGAGTTTTACTCCTGGCAGGGTCACCCAAGCCGGACAGGTCCTTGTTGAAGGGTCAGACTAAATGGGCTGAGGAGTAGGTGGAACCCTATAGGTGTAGATGCAGAACCCACCGGCGAGTGGTACATGCTCTGGTCTGCACCAATCCACCCCCACTTCATGGGACAAATGCTTTCTTGCCTCATTCTTCACTGTTTGCCCTCTATCCTTTAAAGCCAGGGAGTAAACCCTGCCAAAAAAAATCAGTGCAGGAGGAGCACGATAGTCTTGGTTGACAATCCACCTAAGAGAAGGACAACTTCACACAAACCCGGGTAGGAAAGACTCGTTAGTCCGGAAAGACAGCTCTCCTAGGAGAGACAACTCTGATGTAAAACAACTGCTGCCTTGCAGGAAGGTCATGGAAAACCAGAGGCTAGGGAAGCAGTCCCGAACAAATGCATGCTGAAGACGGATGCACTGGGCCGCAAGGCGCACAACATAGTGCAACGCAAACCGCCATGAGATGACAGACACAAATATGACTCAACGAGATGCTGCTCGACCCAAGGAGTCCCGCCAGGTGGGAAGAGTGCCGGACCCCCTGCCTCGAAGGGGTCCACCCAAAGCTACTGGTGGTCACCTATCTCCGCATCGTGCAGCCAGGGCGCGGAATATTAGGGAAAATGCGACTGGCCAAAACACCAAGGAAAGAACACTAAATATACTCCAATGGAAAGCAGAAGGTGTCCTAAAGAAGAAACTACCGCTCGCTAAAAAACTACAAGATGAGCAAATTGACATAGCCTGCATTCAGGAAACACACCTAAACACAAACCACAGATTTTCTGTAAGAGGATATGAAACCCTCCGGCTTGATAGAGAGGGACACAAGGGAGGAGTACTCATGTTAGTCAGAAACTCCTTGCCTAGTAGAGAGCTTTCCGTTGCTACAAACGGTCAGGCGGAAATTATAGGAGCTGATATCACTATAGATGACCAGACCGTTAGAGTGTACAACCTATATGCCCCCCCCCCCCAGATAGAGATCTTTCACTAGCCACAATGGAGATTAGGCGCACCAACTACCTGGTTGTTGGTGATTTCAACAGCCATTCAGAAAGGTGGGGTTACACAGAGGCTGATACCCGTGGCATTGAGGTAGAGGACTGGGAGATTGACTCAAATCTACAACTCATCAATAGAGCAGATGATACACCCAGCTTCTACTCAAGAAGATGGCAATCGATCTCGACACCCGACCTTGCCTTCTCAACAGGAGACATCAACCATAAGATTGAACGCATTGTGCTCAATCAATTGGCAGACAGTGACCACAAACCAATCAAACTAATGATCAATATGGAACATACACTCCACTTCCATAAACCATTACCCCGCTGGAACTACAAAAATGCCAACTGGAACAAGTTCTCAGCAATGACAGATGAATACTGTGGTTCCATAAACACCCAAAACAAAAGAATTGGAAAAATAGCTGACGGATTTAATAAAGCAGTTCTGAAAGCTGCCCTAGAATCAATACCACGAGGGGCGAGAAAATATTATAAGCCGTACTGGACAGAAGAACTCAAAGAACTGAAAGAACAGGTAACAGAGGCCAGACATGTAGCAGAAAAGGACAGAACAGTTGAGGCAAACATCGCTAACAAAGCTATTTCTGCAAAATACAGGAAAACGTTAAACTGTTCTGCCAAGAATAGTTGGATCAAAACAACAGAAAGTCTTAACCTTGACAAAGATGGAAGAAAATTATGGAGGCTCGCCAAAGCCTTAAATGATGAGGAATACAAAAATAAGGAAATAGCCCTACAACAAAATGAGAAAATACTCACAAAGAAAGAAGCAGCTAATGTTTCAGCTCAAAAATTCTCACTTGAGAGCCAGATAAATGTTCCAATGGAAAGAAAACAAGAAATGACCAAACAACAAGAAATTTACCAAAATATACCAACTGTTCCAGAAGAGCACATGACATCAAACCTCACAATGAGAGAGCTAGAGGCAGCCATTGTATCCCTTAAACAAAGAAAGTCACCTGGAAAAGACAGGGTAACAAATGACATGCTTAAAGAGCTAGGGCCTTGTGACGTACGTCTAGTTTGACAAGTGAATTCTCCCTGATATGATGGATGATTTAAAGGGACTTTTAGCTTTTCAAAACATTAGAACCCCTGAACATTTGTTGTAACTTTTCGTTTGCCAGAACGCATTCCACCGGGACTCATTTAGTAGGCGGCACGAGATCAAAGAGACAGACCGAGGGTTTTTAGGGGAGACTATCGGCGTTATCAAAGACAGTAGTGGTCCCTGATACGAGACGCAGTTGCTTGCCGCTATTTTCGCGTCTCGGTGTCAATCGAGGAACCGAACGAACGGGGAAAGCGAACGGGTAGCAGCGAACGGAGATACGAAGACCAGGGTGCGGTTTCTTCTCTTGATTTGGCGGTCAGATCCCCAAAAGTTCGTGAGATCAAATAAGCTGTCAAGTTTATCATGTCCCACTCAACTTACATTCCATTTTAGCTAAATAGACCATGAAGAACTAGACACGTTATCACTCGCTGGCCAGACCTTTACAGAAGCACTAGCTTTATTGAAATCTTGTTATAGATTTTCCCCTGGATTTTATATAAATATTTGCAGTGTTTTCTATTCTGTGCAGAGCGGTAATATATATTGTGTAAAGTGATCAGTGGTCTAGTTCAGTCATTCTATTTCAATGGATTTTGTGTTAATTTAAATCTATTAAATTAAACCATCTCAATAGTTCCAGTGGTAAATATAATGATCTATCTATTATATTATTTCAAAAGATAATAGATGCTTAAATTAACTTTTAAAGTCGCGAAGGAATTTATAATTAATAAATTCAGTTAAGTCCTAGTTTTATAGATGTGGGTTTTTAACCACTAGAATTCGCGCAGTGTGTATTAAATACATAATTAAATACTCGAGTGTATTATAGGCTTAACGGGAAATTCATCGCGCTTTAGAAGGTTATTTGTTTTCGGTATATTACATGTCTTTTTTTTCTTTTATACAGAGTGATCGTAACCTGTGCGATCCCAGCATTAAGAAAGCAATAAAGAAATCAATCTAAGCAAAGCAAAGCATAAACAGTGTGTAGAGTTCCCCTGACGCAGAACTTGTTGAGACTGTGTAAATTTTTAATCTTTGAGGCGATTCTATGTTTGGAATTCCGCTATCTAACTTATAGCAAAGAAAGCACACCCAAAGACAAATTTAACGCACCATCAAACAACTTAAGTCGTAACGGGAAGAAGAACACTGGCCCGAGCTTTGTTAGTTTACTGACACAGAGAGATAATTCATAATTTCCTGAACAGTGATGTGACTAGTTTTCTCACTGGACTTAAACCATACCTCACGGATAAAGTGTACCAGCACGCGTAAGAATTTTATTATCAGCGGCATAGTCAAATAGACCACACCATCCTCACCCCGGTATCAGAGACCGTGCCCTCCCATAGAAACTGTTATTAAGAAAAGAGACACAACTACAGATTCATTTTCCTGTAGCGGGAGGTTATTTAAAATTATTTATTATGTAAAAGTATGCCAGTAAAGAGTTCTGGTCTTACAAGTAATACCCCAGTCTTAGAAATAAGCACTGGTGTATTGTTATCATAAAAATAGTCAGACTGTGAAAACCCTGGCCCAGTTGGTAAGAAGTAGTACCAGGATTAAAGGTGTCTCCTCCCTGTGACTATCTTATGATTACTTATATTCTAGGGGATAATAAAATGAACATTCACTGTGACCACAAATGTAATAAGTGAATAATTCCTCAGGTACAGTTAAAAATATTTTAATATTTACACTAATATTCTATTTCTACTAGTTGGAAAAGAGTATACACATATATATAAAAATATTCACACAATTACTATTATTGTCTGTTTAGACTTCAAGATCTTAAATAATAAAGTTACTGAAATCACTGTTATTAGTCCTTTGAATTTAAGGATAACTGTCATCAGTTGACTGAGTTTCTGTATGGTTAATTATTGTTTTCAACTATTGGCTGTTTCACATGTATAGGTGGTCAGTGTCAAACAGGACACTTATCTTTCCAACTTGGTACTGCTGAAACTGTCCTTTGCTGATATCAGACTTGGTAGGCCCAACAGTAGGGATGCCAATGACCAGTTGAAGTTCACTCTTTGGGGTCCTGCACTTTTGTGGGATTGCCTCGGATGAACTGCACCGGCTTCTGATACTGGACAGTCTGGTTTGAGTTATTTCATGGAACCTGCAACATATCAGCCTTGGCTAGTATCTGGCTAGACTTGTAGTTGACTAGCACAGATGTCAGACCAGTCAGTCATCAGATGTCACCGTTATACAATCATAGTAAGTAAGGACATCATTTCAGTGATATAGCATTAATTTTAACATGTCAATTAAGTGTAACTGACTAGCACATAAGTCAGACAAGTCAGTCATCAGGTGTCAAAGTTATACAGTCATAGCAAGTAACATCATTTCAATGATACAGAATTAATATTAACATATCAGTAATAAACATCATCTGGTTTATTCCGCTCCTATACATCCCTTCATATGCTATAACTTGATCCTTCCAAATCATATCAAGTACAAATTCAAATACTGATGCTATCCTTAGCATCTACACAAAAGTAATACATAAATAAAGAAAGTGAGTGACCACGTGATCAGGTTGCTTTCTACTGAAACTGGCTATAGAACACTCCAGTTTACAGCTGTAAATGGGTACAAAGTTGTGCGCTCGAACTAGGGAAGGCAAAGGCAGCGAGGAAGGGGACTAGTCACCTTAGCCTCGTAACTGGGATCTTCCATGATGAAGTTTCTAACACTTCATTTCCCTATGACAATCTCTGCCATGGGACTGCCTTTATCTTCGTAAGCGATAAAGCAATATGATAAATATATCTTCATTAGGCTGTGGGGCTATTTGTGATTAATTTTTGTACAAGCAACAATCATCCACAATGTACATGTTAGATCATATTAAAAATACAATACATATTATCAATGACTATTTTACAGGCACATTTTGTGAATTCTATATGAACCTGAAATAACAAATATTATACACGGTAGTTATCATAATTTCGCTTACCCTCAGACTTCAGATACTGGACTTAAAAATGTTTCTGGCGATCCGCTCACAATTCATGGATAGTGGCGAAACTCTGTCTCCAGTCTGGCTCAAACCTCTTTCGTTGTGTATCTCTCTCAGTTTACCGATCCGCTACTTATATGCAAAGCGCGGACGTATCGGAGAGTACCGACGTCACAGCCTAAACCTAACCTGAAAAATCCTTCCCGAACAGTGATTTCGGCCGATCTGTGCGTCGACTGAAATTTTGCCTTTATCATTCTCGGCATATATAATATCCATATTGTTCCATCTTATCTAGTTTTATACAGCTGATAAAACTCTATCTTCCTATCCATGTAAATTCCCAAACTGTTATTTGTTGATTTTAATATTTAGAACAGAAGTGGGTTTACATGCTTTTAGCATAACTGTGGGCAGCCGAAATACGCATATATCTCCGTAAATGAGAACTTCCTACCGTTCCATCTTATATGCAGTTATACACCATCCTTCCCTTACTGAAATGTAAAATCCTTTTCATACGGATTCCCTTCTATTTTTATTTATCGTTGGCGATTTCCTCTGTCCGATACACATTTCGCTGATACGCCGCCATTTTGAAAGCGGTCGTTCGATCGTAGACGGGTTTATAAATCTAACTGATCCCGTTTGCAATGACTTGAAACCAATTTTGCGACATAGCTCCCCCATATTTTAAGCTGGATGATATCTAGCTTAACTATTGGGTACAAGACAATTGCAAATCGACCATTCCGAGGTTAGTTTTCCTTCCTTCTATCCTCCTCAAGCTCTGTGGGATGACGACTAAGAAAATCTGCGCCCACATTCTGTTTTCCAAGAATATATTCATCCTGTACTATCTCTCTCCTTCCTGTTCGGCTTTTCATCCAGGCTCTTACTGCTGGTGAAACCGGGTCGGTAGGTTTCCCATGAAGTTGACCGCCCTCTTTTCGTTGATAGTTGGATGTGGTTTTCCCTCGCAAATCCGTAGGTGTTTGATTTTCGCTACGTGATTTGTTCCTTTTTTCCAGCGCATGGGGTTCAGACTGCAATTGAACCTGTGTGGGATGTTTCCTTTCCCCTCCCGTGCAAATCTCGGGAGTACCCCTGATTGCTGGTTTGCGTGTAGATTTTTGATGAAGACTCTTCCGTCGACTTTCTGAATCTACATAGGTGCACTCTGGACAGGAATGTACATACTGATTTATGTCTTCCGTAATACCTGGCCAGTAGAACTGGGTGGCTATTCTTTGTTTTGTGGCACCATTACCCAGGTGTTCACTCAAAGTTGATATGTGTCCCCAGCCTATAACCTTATTCCTATAGGTGGATGGTACAACAATTTGACCATGACTTTTCGTCCCTCTTCCAGCTTTCCTGTACAAGAGTCCATGTTCCATATAGAAATGTCCTTTCCTTGGAGCTTTATGTGTTTTTGATAATTTGCCAAAACAAGGCTTCAACGTGCTGTCTGCTTCTTGAGCCCGTTTCATTTCAGTTGAAAGAAATTTTACGTTGGTGTCCCTCTCTATGTTCCTGGAGTCAGCCTTGGTCTGGATTCCTGCCATAACCATAGGTTTTACGGGGTCTCCTAAGAAAACATATTTACGCCCCAACATTAGGGGGTAAAAGGGATCATCTATCACAGCTGCATTTATCTCCCCTTCCACATAGCGACAACTGACATGAATCTTTGCTATGGGTAATGTAAGGGGTGATGTTCCTTTTAGTGGCCCTTGAATCTCTACTGTTTCTGTGGTGATTTGTTCAGGGCACACCAGAGATGCACACACGACTGCGTCATAGGACAAACCTGTGTCATACATTCCTGTGACTTGTTTGCCATTCACAGTCACTATCTCCTGGGTAGGTGGGTGATGGAGGCTATACTGACTCACAGTCAGTTCCTTCCTAACAGAAGTTCTCACCTGTAGACATGCAGCATGATGAAGGGTTTTTTTCCTCCCACATTCATCAGTGTTGTGGTTGCTCATCTTACAAAATTTGCACCACTTAGCTCCCTGTTTATAGGGTTTAGTTTCCTGAGTCTGAGGGTTCTTGTCCTTATTATCAAATCTTTGCTTGTATCTGTATGGTTGATCCATCTGGTTAAACTGGGTATTCTGCGGTGGTGGCTTATATCCTTCTACCTGCTTCCTTTTCGTTCCTACTAGTTCAGCTTGAGCGGCTTGGTACCTCTCTGCACATTTCAAAGTGTCTTCCAGCCTCTCTGCTCCTTGTTCCATAAGGAATTTCTGCATTTCTTGAGACATGGAATCTTTCACTTGCTCTAACATAACCATTTCTTTCAGATCCTCGTAGGTTTTCTGATACTTACCTAAACTACTCCATTTCAACAAATACGTTTCTAGCCTAGCTGAGAACTGGTTATATGTTTCTCCAGGTAGAGGTTTAGAAGTTCTAAATTTCTTCCTATATGCCTCTGAGTTCTTTTCATACCGGATCAGTAAGGCTTGCTTTAGTATCTCATAATTTTCCTGATCTTCTTTGGGGAGTTTCAGAAACACATCATATGCAATACCTCTCAATCCCTGGGATAACTTTAGACTCCATTTTTCCTTTTCCAGTCCATATGTAGAGGCTAGCCTTTCATACCTATCCAGGTATGACTCAATTGCGTCCTCCTTTTCAACAAATGGATCTAGGTGGAAGTTCATGGCCCCATTTGCTGTGTTCTGAAAAGAGCTATTCGCAGAATGAGGTGAGCTATTACCATGGGTGATAGTCCCAGCCTGAAGTTCAAGATCAAGCTGTCTCATTTTCAGCTCATGGTCTCTCTCTGCTTGTAACCTCCTTTCTTCTCTCTCAGCTTCTAATTTCTTGGCTTCTCTCTCTGCTTCCAATTCTAATTTCTTGGCTTCTCTCTCAGCTTCTAGTTTCTTTGTTTCTCTCTCCGCTTCTAATTCTAATTTCTTGGCTTCTCTCTCTGCTTCTAATTCTAATTTCTTGGCTTCTCTCTCTGCTTCTAATTTCTTGGCTTCTCTCTCTGCTTCTAATTTTTGGCTTCTCTCTCTGCTTCTAATTTCTTGGCTTCTCTCTCTGCTTCTAATTGCTTTGCTTCTCTCTCGGTGTACTTTTCACATTCCGTCGTGACATACCGGATCAGAGCGTCACCATCCATGCCAAGCTCTTTTCCCACCTGCAGTGTAGCAGACCTAAATTTGACCAAGTCAGCCATGATGTATCTGTAGTCTAGTAGAGCAAGCGATCTTACTCAAACTAATTTACTACAATATAATTAACTTATTTAAAATTAAAGTTAATTAAACTGACTTCACCATATATGAAACAGCTTTCTTTATCTGTACTCAATGGTACTCCTCTACAAAAATTTTTTTTATATATTCTTCCTACTATGTTTACTCTTTCCAAAAAAAAATTTACAAAAAAGCAAATTTTCTACACAGCAGAAATAGAAAGATGGCTCAGGAATATCAAAGATATATCCCGCAGACGAGCCCCCACTGTAGCGGGAGGTTATTTAAAATTATTTATTATGTAAAAGTATGCCAGTAAAGAGTTCTGGTCTTACAAGTAATACCCCAGTCTTAGAAATAAGCACTGGTGTATTGTTATCATAAAAATAGTCAGACTGTGAAAACCCTGGTCCAGTTGGTAAGAAGTAGTACCAGGATTTAAGGTGTCTCCTCCCTATGACTATCTTATGATTACTTATATTCTAGGGGATAATAAAATGAACATTCACTGAAACCACAAAATGGAAGAAGTGAATAAATCCTCAGGTACAGTTAAAAATATTTTAATATTTACACTAATATTCTATTTCTACTAGTTGGAAAAGAGTATACACATATATATAAAAATATTCACACAATTACTATTATTGTCTGTTTAGACTTCAAGATCTTAAATAATAAAGTTACTGAAATCACTGTTATTAGTCCTTTGAATTTAAGGATAACTGTCATCAGTTGACTGAGTTTCTGTATGGTTAATTATTGTTTTCAACTATTGGCTGTTTCACATGTATAGGTGGTCAGTGTCAAACAGGACACTTATCTTTCCAACTTGGTACTGCTGAAACTGTCCTTTGCTGATATCAGACTTGGTAGGCCCAACAGTAGGGATGCCAATGACCAGTTGAAGTTCACTCTTTGGGGTCCTGCACTTTTGTGGGATTGCCTCGGATGAACTGCACCGGCTTCTGATACTGGACAGTCTGGTTTGAGTTATTTCATGGAACCTGCAACATATCAGCCTTGGCTAGTATCTGGCTAGACTTGTAGCTGACTAGCACAGATGTCAGACCAGTCAGTCATCAGATGTTTCACCGTTATACAATCATAGTAAGTAAGGACATCATTTCAGTGATATAGCATTAATTTTAACATGTCAATTAAGTGTAACTGACTAGCACATAAGTCAGACAAGTCAGTCATCAGGTGTCAAAGTTATACAGTCATAGCAAGTAACATCATTTCAATGATACAGAATTAATATTAACATATCAGTAATAAACATCATCTGGTTTATTCCGCTCCTATACATCCCTTCATATGCTATAACTTGATCCTTCCAAATCATATCAAGTACAAATTCAAATACTGATGCTATCCTTAGCATCTACACAAAAGTAATACATAAATAAAGAAAGTGAGTGACCACGTGATCAGGTTGCTTTCTACTGAAACTGGCTATAGAACACTCCAGTTTACCAGCTGTAAATGGGTACAAAGTTGTGCGCTCGAACTAGGGAAGGCAAAGGCAGCGAGGAAGGGGACTAGTCACCTTAGCCTCGTAACTGGGATCTTCCATGATGAAGTTTCTAACACTTCATTTCCCTATGACAATCTCTGCCATGGGACTGCCTTTATCTTCGTAAGCGATAAAGCAATATGATAAATATATCTTCATTAGGCTGTGGGGCTATTTGTGATTAATTTTTGTACAAGCAACAATCATCCACAATGTACATGTTAGATCATATTAAAACTACAATACATATTATCAATGACTATTTTACAGGCACATTTTGTGAATTCTATATGAACCTGAAATAACAAATATTATACACGGTAGTTATCATAATTTCGCTTACCCTCAGACTTCAGATACTGGACTTAAAAAATGTTTCTGGCGATCCGCTCACAATTCATGGATAGTGGCGAAACTCTGCCTCCAGTCTGGCTCAAACCTCTTTCGTTGTGTATCTCTCTCAGTTTACCGATCCGCTACTTATACGCAAAGCGCGGACGTATCGGAGAGTACCGACGTCACAGCCTAAACCTAACCTGAAAAAATCCTTCCCGAACAGTGATTTCGGCCGATCTGTGCGTCGACTGAAATTTTGCCTTTATCATTCTCGGCATATATAATATCCATATTGTTCCATCTTATCTAGTTTTATACAGCTGATAAAACTCTATCTTCCTATCCATGTAAATTCCCAAACTGTTATTTGTTGATTTTAATATTTAGAACAGAAGTGGGTTTACATGCTTTTAGCATAACTGTGGGCAGCCGAAATACGCATATATCTCCGTAAATGAGAACTTCCTACCGTTCCATCTTATATGCAGTTATACACCATCCTTCCCTTACTGAAATGTAAAATCCTTTTCATACGGATTCCCTTCTATTTTTATTTATCGTTGGCGATTTCCTCTGTCCGATACACATTTCGCTGATACGCCGCCATTTTGAAAGCGGTCGTTCGATCGTAGACGGGTTTATAAATCTAACTGATCCCGTTTGCAATGACTTGAAACCAATTTTGCGACATTTCCAGCGATTACGGGATCCTTTTATGTGCTGACCGCCTACCCGCTAATCTGGGGCTAGAACTTCAACAAACACTCATACATTTAGTTTGAGGTGTAACTGCTGTTGTGTTATTCTATGGAGTGCAAGATTTTTTCAAAATCGGTAAGTGAGAGCAAGATGAGTGAAGGCCTTTGCTAGCGCGTGTATGAATGACAGGAAATTAATTCTTTTGTGTGACCATTTTGTTAACTTGCTTACCTGGTAATATATATCTTTTCTGTATACCCTACATTGTTCCTTTAAGTGGGATAGTTGATAATTTGTTAACTCTGTTTAAAACCACCTCCTTTCCATTTGCTTAGTAAAGGGAAGGACAGCTGGGAAGAACAGGTTTTTTTTCTATCACCTATACCTAATTTTGTAACACCTCTTTCAGAGTAATTAACTTCACTGTTAGGTTAACGTACCTATGTTCCTGATATTATCTATCTCTGGACTGGGTTTATCTTCGTCTAATAAGCGGGAAAGGCTTAGTCGATACCAATCTTCTTCACCCCTTCCAAACTTGTTATTTGCATTTGTGTACTTATGATAATTTATGTAATATCTGATATTTTAGTGATTGATGTTTAAAGTGAATAAAATCACATAAACTCATTTAGTTCTGTGTGTTGGATATACCCAAAGCCCAACTTTTCCCCTTATTCGTTTAATATAGTTTGTATCAACGTCGCCTGTGTGTGTGAAAAAACACCAAATCGGTGTGCGCGCAGATGCGGGTCTGGAAAACTGGCAACTAATTGTTTGACCAGGAGAGTGAAAGAGAAGATTGAGAGAAACGATTTGTCGTAAATAAGTCTGTCTTTACTCTCCTCCAGCTCGCTGTGAAGCAACTATTAAATCTCTACATTTTCTATTGTAACCGCGTATACCGTGAGTTTTCAGATATAGACTATATTAACATAAAATAAATTTTTATAGAAACAGAAGATAAAAGAAAATCTTAACGCAGATGTTCAATTAGGCCAGTTTTAGCTTGGAAACGCCACGCATTATTTTAGGCCAAGTTTAGCGTGTATAGTTGCGTTGGTCACGTGTTTTCCAACCAATGGTTAGGCTCACTTTTTTTCCCAGAAATGAACGGGAGACGAAGCCATGTTTTTACGCAGTATTGAACTGAAAGCGGGAAAGCAAGGACATGCTTTGTCTAATCAGTGTAGATTTCAGTTGAGGACATCAACTTCAGACACAGTTGTGTATATTTAATTAATTCTTGGAAGTGTTTGTGAAATTCTAAAGTCTGTAAGTACTATCCATTAACAATGCTCAAACAGTTAGAGCTGACGGTCATAACCCAAGTAGGGCTATGTTCCAAGATGTGCAACAATGAAAACAAGCTAGGCATATAATTGACAGATATGCTTACAAAGGAAGATCCTGATGTTGGGAAAAAGGAATGTTGCATCCTAGAAATAATATATTGAACCTTCATGCTGGTTTATAAATGTCGACATGCTATTGTGAGAATTTGATGTAGTTACCATTTGACTTAACTCAGTTCTTGTTGAAAGTTAAATAAAACAGTTGTTTCATTGAACACAAAGGCTGTTGACGAATCATATGTTTTGCAAGTGGCCATCATACAAATTACTAAAGTATCATACCAAAGCTGATCGCTGCAGGTGCAACACAAACAATAACCATCTGCTCTAAAATTAAAACATCTTAGAGGATTTTCCCCGAACCTGGTAAATTCCTGTAAGTCTGTAGAGAGAAATCATCACCTCTAGCAGGCTAGCTAGTAATCAAAATCTAATACTCTCGAGTTAAACAGCAACCCCCACTACCCTGCCCGGCCACACATCTCAATTTGGTGCCGTATGACCAGTCCTCTAAAAAAGAGCAGAAGCGAAGATGGATCAATTAATGGAAAATTTTCAACAGCTTGGTGTGGACCAACAACAACAACAACCACAGAACCAACCTGTAAATGCACAACCGTTGCAGCCCCCAGTCAATCCAAATATGGAGGAACCCACATTGATAGCGCTACAGCGCCTTACTGAGAACTTAGAAAAGAATAGCAATTATGCAAAATTATCCCAAGTTAGGTCCATAGTACAACCATTCGAGGGAGATAAGAAGAAATTCAGGAGATGGTTGGCCGACATAGACAAATTTGCGGCAATAGCAGAAACAACAAATGATGAAGAGAAAAAGAAAATCGCTCTGTTAGGTTCTGATTCGTACGTGACTGATTTTTTAAGGAGGTCCCAGCAGTACCCCACAGAAACCTACGAGTCCTTAAAGAAAGAGCTCACCCAGAGATATGGGGAAATAATAGACAAAATGCATGCTTGGTCAGTCCTTAGAAGCATGAAACAGGAAAGAGATGAATCGGTACAACTTTTTGGAGATAGATTCCTCAATATGGCAGAAGAGGCGTTTTGCGGAGAAATCCCTACCACACCTGATGTAGAAATACAGTTAGTGGGGATATTTGCCGATGGCCTTAGGGCAGAAAATATCAGAAGGCATATCATTAGAAAAGACACCAAGACCATTGCTGAAACAATCCAAGCAGCAATACAGGAGGAGAATCTTCACCGAAGGTTCCAACAAAGAGCAGTTAGGGAACCCCGACCACAATATAGGGACTATAATGAGCATGAGCCTATGGAAGTTGACCATGCCAGGAGGCAATGGACTCGCCCACGACAACGAGATGATAGGCCCCGCAATTATAGACCCCCCACACAGAGGCAAAACGACGTCAATAATGTCAATCCGAACGGATGCTTCACATGCGGTAGGCTTGGACATGGTTACAAGTCCTGTAGAGCAAATTACAATAATGCACCATCCAGAAGAGGAGGTTATCAACCACAACAACCCGCATCACCCCCACGTGATTACACTAGAAATCAGTATACCAGAGGCACACCTCAACCCCTCATGCGTCAGGGAAACGGCCGCGCCACTCACTAAACAAGACCGTTAGTGAGGGCAACAATCACAGAAAATGGTCTAAAACAAAAGAAACAACACAGAATAGAAATTGTCAAGTAGGCCCATCCGGAAAAATACAATATGAAGAAATGTTGCATGATGGAACTAAAATACATCCGGACCCCAGTTCATGCATCATGTCTATACAGGGCCAACAATATAGGGCACTGGTAGATACAGGAGCATCCATCAGCCTTATTAGGTTCCAGCTGTTCAAGAGGATCCAACACTTAGTACGATTTCAACCGTCCAAAACACACCTAGCTTCAGTCACGGGACAAAGACTACATTCAGTTGGGACAGCATGGCTAAAATTTTCCTTAGGCGAAACATATTTTGAACACCCATTTGTCATTACCAAAGGAATGTCTAGAAATCTTATCCTAGGGAGAGATTTTTTTAACAAACACAAAGTTAGAATATACTATGACCTCCAGAAAATCAAAGTCAACAATACATACATAGATCTCCAGGACGATATACACATAGCGTCTTTGGTAAGGATTACAGCCCCCATAACGGTGGCCCCAAATTCCCTGGTCATAGCAAAAGGCAGAGTAAAAAATTCTGAGTACATAACACCAGGGCAATCAATTCAAATACAGCCCCTAGCAGAAGAAAGCATTATTGATGACCCATTGTTGCAAATTACAGAGGGAATCGCTGAAGTCTCGAAGGCTAGAGATTTCCCCATCATGATATTGAATATGTCAGGAAAAACTACCACTATAAATAGAGGCACTATTGTAGCACAAGTGGATACGTCAAAGTTAAGACAAACCAAAACCAATAGAGACCATCCACAAATTGGCTCAACCACTCCCACTGGACATAATGCACGAAATCACAGCACAAATAACCATAGTACATGGAAAGTAAACAGTTATAAGGCTTATGCAGAAAAAGGCAGCAGTATCAGTCACAGTTATGTTACACCACAGCATACCCTACCCAGATGGCAGAAACGAACCAGTCCATACATAAGAAGAGAAAGGCCACAGTATGAAAATGACTATAATTACTCATTCTTGCGCCCCAGCACACCAAGAGAAAAGATGAAGTGCTGTATATCACAGAGTAACAGAGAAACAGAAATTGTCTTGCCAGGAGGATATCCAAAGCGACAAGACAGTGATACATGCCCCATGGAGTATCAATATAACTCAAAAACAGGTGGATATGATAAAGTCCCAAAACCAATTGAAATTTCCGAAGAAAAGGAAGAATTCTTATATGACTATACCACAGGAGGATACTACAGCAGCAAAGTTGGAAATAGAAAGAATGAAAAATTTTCGCCCAGGGAAAGAAGACAGCCCTATAGCACAAACGGAAGAAATACAGTAACGTACGCGGATAAGCGCAGTTACGGCAGAAATAATCAGAAACAATGGCACAATAACGACTACCCCAGAAATAATACTAGAAACGTATATACAGTAAATGCAGTGACAAATGGAAATGCACACAGCACATGGCAGAGGAGACAGTACCAAGCACAGCCCAATGAACGGCAAAGAAATACGCAAAAGAAAACCACATACCAGGAGCAGAGATTTTCACAAGATGCAAGAAAAATGTCCCAAAATTATGGGAATGAAACGGAGGCATCAAGACAGACCAGAGATATCATAGCAGATCATAAATACAGAGAGAGAATAGCTCAGTTACTTGCAACCCTGAATGCCACAGAAGATAATAAGCAACGTTTGAAAACGTTTGTAGAAAAGCACCAGGATGTATTCGCACTCAATGACATGGAATTAGGCAGAACTAACACTGTCACAATGGACATTCAAACAACCACAGAGGAGCCAATACATATGAAACCCTATCATACGCCCTTGAAAAACAGAGAACTCGTGGAAAGGTCTATAAATGAAATGCTACAGGCAGGAATCATCGAAAGATCCCGTTCCCAATGGTCCTCACCCATAGTGATCGTAACAAAGAAAGACGGCTCCAGTCGCTTTTGCTGCGACTACCGTGCCCTTAACAAAATCACAAAAGTCATTTCCTACCCCCTCCCCAGGATAGACGATCTACTTGCGACGTTAGGAAAGTCTACATACTTTACCACACTTGATGCAAGGTCAGGCTTTTGGTGCATCCCCATGACACCTGAGGCAAAACAGAAATCCACATTCTGTTCCCATATCGGAAGTTTTTTTTTGGAATGTTATGCCATTTGGTCTAAAAGGATCACCAGCAACATATATGTCACTCATGGATGAAGTGTTAAAGGGTCTACATCCATTTGCCCTGGCATACATAGACGATATCCTGATACATACCGCAGGCACGATGGAAGACCACCTCCGCAAAGTTGAAACAGTTTTTGATAGACTCAGACATCACCAAATAAAGTTAAAACTGTCGAAGTGTGAGTTTCTAAAGACAGAAACAAAATATTTAGGCTTTGTCATCAATAGACATGGCGTCAGACCTGATGAAGATAAAGTCAAAGCCATAAGAGAAATGCCTAGCCCCAAGACGGTGAGACAAACACGCTCATTTATTGGTACAATAGGGTACTATAGACGCCACATCATCAATTTCTCCAGAGCAGCAGAGCCTTTGATAGCCCTTACCCGCAAGTATGCACGCTTCAGATGGACAGAAGACTGCCAGAGATCCTTTGAGTATCTTAAAAAATGCCCTAACCACCATCCCACTGCTTGGACATCCAGATATTTCTCAGCCCATGATATTGTACACCGATGCCTCAGATAACGCAATTGGTGCTTGTTTGGTACAACCAATACTAGAAGATGAAACACCCATCCTACCAAACATTCCAAATGAGAAACCCATTGCATTCCTATCCCACGCATTGTCAAAGTCACAAAAACGGTGGACCACCACTGAGAAAGAAGCATATGCTATTCACTATGCAGTACAAAAGTTTGACTTTTATGTCAGAGGAACTAAACTCATTATAAGAACTGATCATCAACCTTTGGTTAACTGGCTCACCAAAACACAAGAACAGCCAAAGAAGCTACAGACATGGGCAATGAATTTACAGTCCTACGACACCACCATCGAACATATCCCAGGCGAAATGAACACCTGTGCAGACCTCTTATCCAGGATTAAATATGATGATGAAACCGAAGTGAAAACAATTAGAGTCAAAAATGATGGCACATCCTCAGAGATTGACGATAATGCTAAAGAAATTAACGAAATTACTTCACCAGGTCGAAGAAGTACCTCAGATTCTGCCACACAAGTAGAAGAAGAAAGTCAAGATATGCTTGACATGAGAGTAGAACAAGCGAAAGATGCAGAAATTGTTAAGCTGCTCACATACGTGAAAGAAAACCCAACAAAAAGTAAAGATTTTACAGTACACCCAACGGATGGAACTCTATACTATATTGATCAGAAACAAGAAGGGACACTAAGAAAAGTCATTCCAGCACATCTAGTCCCAGAAGTATTGCTACAGTTTCATGATAACAACGGGCACATGGGAAGAGACAAAACAATTGATGTCATAAAGAAAAGGTATTATTGGCAAACTTTCTACAAAAACATTACAGAATATGTAGCCACCTGTAGAACATGTAAATTGAGAAACATGAAGCCACATTTAATTCCCCTTCAAGAAATGCAACCTTCCCATTATCCCATGCAAACAGTAAGCATTGACTTATCAGGTCCTTACCCACTCACCCAATCAGGCAACAAATACCTCCTGCACATAGTTGACCAATACTCTGTTTGGCCAGAAAGTTACCCACTCAGTGATGCCACATCGCAGTCCATCACGCAAATTTTTTTACAAGAATTCATTCCCAGGCATGGCTGTCCAAAACGAATCATTTCAGACAACGGTAAACAGTTTATAGGTAACCCATTTAAAGCCACCTTACACCAGCTGAATATTGAGCATACTACAACCACTTATTATTGCCCAAATGCAAATGGCAGAAATGAACGCATGCATGCCACCCTACATGATATCATTAGCAAATATATCAAGGGGAATCACCAATACTGGGATCTATACATTAACCAAGCTCTTGAAGCCATCCGAGTAAACGTGAATGATACCACAGGAATGTCACCATTTTTCATGCTATACGGAAGAGAACCAAATTTTCCGTTAGACAACCTACTTCGCCCACAAAGAAAATACATGGGAGAAGATCCCGTCGAAATAATCCTTCAAGAAAAGTACAAGGCTCACCAGATTGCACAACGAAATACGCAGAAGGCATTTCACAAGAAACAGAAACAACATGATAAATCAGCCAAGCTACCAACGTACAAAATAGGAGACAGAGTATACTACAAGAAACATGTACGCAGTTCAAAATTCGATGACCGATGGTTAGATGGCTACAAAATCATGAAACAAACTACGCCTGTAAACTTCATTATTTGGAATGAAGAGAAACAACACCAAACAAAAGCTCACGTAAAACAAATAAAAATTGATAATCACCGGCCCATTCCGCCTCTGACGACAAATACAAGACCAGTCAGAAAAGCCACCCTAAATTATAATCCATCCAGCACAGATTCGTCTGACATATCAGAGTCAGAGACGACAGACTCTGAATTTTACCAAGACGACCACATACCCAGACCACCCACCGATGCACTACATCGAGCAAGACAACAACGAGACTCGTCCGAAAGCGAAGAAGATATCCCACCACTTGAATTGCGTAATCGACTCGAAGACAGAGACCTGCGCATTAGAAATGAAGAAATCATGCCACAGACGTCACACGATGACAACACGAAAGCACCTTATATTAACACTCAAACTTACTCCCGCAGTGATAAATCGTCAGCTGATACCTATCACACCCCCAGTTCAGGCAGTTCCAGTTGGAATACCAGCGAAGGACAAACACTGCTATACCACAAGAACAAGATTGCTCGTTCAGAACAATCAGATCCTGAAGAAACGATACCCAAGCAGATTGTTGAACCATATACCAGCAATCTGTATGAAGACGAAACGCAACAAGAAATGCGAAATTACAGTGTCAACCCCGGCACAGCTTTGTCAGACCCCAACGAACAGAATGACAGAGAAATGGTGGAATTGTACGAACAAGAAACAGACATTGATACAGCTAGTTCCATTGAAACCAGTGATGCGGAGAGTACATTATTCGTACCAGTCAGCTCCAGCGTCAAACGCGCCTATAAAACAGAATCTGATGACTCAATTCCTAGCAACAAAATTCCGCGTATACAGCACAACTATATCAGACGAAAGATTCTGAAGAAACGCAATCATGTTCCCAAACCAAGCCGAGAAGTGTTAGCCTCATCTCAACTAGTCAAAAACAACAGTGTGCAAATTACTGTGCCCATGGTAACCGGTGCTAACGTTCAGCACAACCAGGTCAGAAGAAAAATCAAGGCGAAACATGCCCCTGCCTCAAAACTAACAGATGTTCCCGCCATGCAAACCCCAACCACAGGGAAACCATCACCGCAATCAAAAGATGTTAAGCCATCACCGCATTCGCCAATGTCCTCAGCGCCCCAACAATCAGCAAATGCAGTGTCACCCACATTTACTCAGTATGATGCTCGCCTAACCAGTCGAGACATTGCAAAGTTAGAGATGGCGGCACAACTAAAGGACTTATTACTGAAGCTTTGCTGAGACACGCCCCTCAAGTCTTCAATGTACATGCCATCCCATGTACGGTCACCGCGAATGTGCACTTATGTTTAACAATGTACTAACTCTCCCCATGTACTCTATTTTCAGTTTTTGACAGTTCAAATGACTTGCTTCCAGACTAAGATGTCAAAAGCCTCACTGAGAAAGTTATTTTTTCCAGCCTTAGAATACTGATGCCAGAGGAAAATCAAGACCAGCCCACGGAGGATTTTCTTTAGATAGTATAATGTTGTAAAATAAAAAACTACAAAACAATTGATAACACACGGTGTTACGAGTTTACAGACATTACTTAGTTACAGACATTTTCTTAAAATTTAGAATGTTACAAAACCTTACCTATAACACATGTGTCACACTATTCTGTTGTAACATGGATCTACACTTTTGTAACTGATCATATTCCACGCTTCATTCACCAGTACTTTTTCTTACCCCATACTAATATTTCTGTGATCTCTTTTATGCTAAACTCCTTTATTCTATCACCTTGACCAATCATACTGTTCCTACTATGAGATCTCTTAACAGCATAAAATTCATACCCAAAACTAGTATTGCATGTTATGCTATTTTTCTCCACAGGATTATTTATTTTCAAATGTACATTATTATTTTAGACCCAGATGTATATTAGTACTGTCAAGAATTTTAAACATTCTCCTAAAGAGATTCCATATCCCAACCTTGACTCTCTATAGTAAGATTTCCTTCACTCCACTGTTACTCATCTTTGACTTACTATTTTTCCATTCCACTATATTGAAACGACATAAAAGAAAAAATGAAAAGAAGAGAAAACATTCTATAGGATTGCTATATGTTTATATGCCACCCTCACACATTTTGATGATGATAAGCCAATATTGTAAAACATTGACTGCCTTGAGGTTAGCAGCCGAAAAGAAAAAGAAAAAGAGAAAATAAATCACCATTTCAGAGTGAGAAATTAGTTTTTACTCCTACCCCATTACCAGTCATACACCCCACCAGCATGATCTTGATATCCAACAATATTTTGTTGATACTGCCTATCACAAATACCCCAATGACATTTGCGCATGCTGATTTTCTGCAAATGAAGAATCCCTTGAGAGCATTAGTATATGCTAACCCCAGATTGAACACATTACACCTATTTGTTGATGATGCCTTTGCCCATGTTAAAGAAATAGCATTTGCACATGCTGACCTAGCAAATGAAATACCCCTTTACAGCATTTGTATATGCTGAACCCACATTGAACACCCATTACCAGATGATAACCACTAATGACACATGAGATGAAGAAGCAACTAGGTTATGTATGATGAAGATGCCATTTTATATTAAGGTGAAACTTTATGTTGTCACAACTGAGATTTTGTTGTAATGTTTATGCACAAAATCCCCCACATTAACATTGGAGGAATAATCTTAGTCTTTCGTGGTTACGAGATAAGACAAAGAGATAATGGAATATTTTATGAATACCATGGACATAGAACAAATCAGAGCAGATGATTGTTACACATATGAGGACCATATTTGAAGTCATTATTGAAGGATTATCAGTAGACAAGGACCAATAGATTATGATAATCCCATGGAACCACAGGTACTAAGGACACAAAATGGAGATTAAATAATGAGAAAAAAAATAATGACTGAATAATTGCTACGCCCAGAGGTAAAGGAAATAGAGATACATCCGCATTTTTGGAGAAGAAATCTTTTTGATTTTTTTGTTGCTCATTGCCTTTGTAATATGAACATGGTTGTATAACAAATGACTATTCCCTATCATGAATTACAGAATGTTGTAAGATAGTTGAAATAAATTGACGATTTAATATACTCATAACATACCCAGAATTACAGGCACTACATAACTCTGACTAACCTTCGACCTGCGAAGGCAGAGTTGGTGTCGAAATCCTGAAAATATGTATTTTACCTCATATTGCGATAAAATTATGAAAGTTTTGTTGATGTTTACAAATGATTAGTCGATGTGTTGTTGATAAAAATATTGTTAGAAGTCATACATTGAAAGGAAATAATGATGAATTCCCAGTATAAACAAGAAGACCAGGAAAGATCCACACCTATAAAATATTGGAGCACCACATATATATGGAGAATATGGGATTTTTAAAAAAAAAAAAAAAAAAAAAGGAAATAAAAAATGGTATACGAGGATAAAAAAGCGATAACAGATACATATTGTCAAGGATACCAGGTTATTTAAAAAAAAAAAAAAAAAAATGAACAAGTACAAGTAATGAGATTTTTAATCATTTTAATTGGTACATTGAAATTGCTTATCAGAATAAATTGTTACATTGAGCTTTGAAAATGATGATGTACAGATCTGAAATTGTTTCCCATATGCAATAATACGTAACAAAAGAAAGCATGATGGATCACCACGGTTAAATTAACTGACTTATACAATTGGATCGTCATTTGCAAAGATGATGTGGATATTTTGAAGAAAAAAAAAAAACAGGAATACTTTCTACTACAAAATACATGGAGTGCTTACTCAATAAATAAGTTAGGACCAAAACTTATTAGAACACCAGAAGTGAAAATAACATAAAATTTTGAACCACTCGGAGGACACAGAGATAGAATTAGGTTTTCCCCCACAATGTCCAATACAGTGTGTCAACTATATTGTTGGAATAACATACATGTGGATTAGGATAATGAAATAGGATATTATTGTTCATGTTCCCAATGTTGCCACTCCCCATATTTTTTGAGTGATGACTTAATGAATATTTTTGTTGGTCAGGGTTGCCAATTTAAAAATGTGATGAAAAATGCTGGATAGTTAAAAAAATTTTTGGAGTTGATGTCCATCCCTAAGTTTTTATAGAGAAGTTGATCTCACATAGATATAGGAACCTAGTTTAGGAATTAGATTAAATTTTTCCGAATTATTTTTGGACTTAGAAAATTTTTTGAACTTTAAATTTTTCTGAACAATTTTTTTGAACTTAAGAATTTTTTGGGATAATTTTTTTTTTAAGATTTGATAGTACTCAAATGTCTCCCTACGGGATACATTTGCAGGGCCCCGGGATCTGTATGTAACCGCGTATACCGTGAGTTTTCAGATATAGACTATATTAACATAAAATAAATTTTTATAGAAACAGAAGATAAAAGAAAATCTTAACGCAGATGTTCAATTAGGCCAGTTTTAGCTTGGAAACGCCACGCATTATTTTAGGCCAAGTTTAGCGTGTATAGTTGCGTTGGTCACGTGTGTTTTCCAACCAATGGTTAGGCTCACTTTTTTTCCCAGAAATGAACGGGAGACGAAGCCATGTTTTTAGGCAGTATTGAACTGAAAGCGGGAAAGCAAGGACATGCTTTGTCTAATCAGTGTAGATTTCAGTTGAGGACATCAACTTCAGACACAGTTGTGTATATTTAATTAATTCTTGGAAGTGTTTGTGAAATTCTAAAGTCTGTAAGTACTATCCATTAACAATGCTCAAACAGTTAGAGCTGACGGTCATAACCCAAGTAGGGCTATGTTCCAAGATGTGCAACAATGAAAACAAGCTAGGCATATAATTGACAGATATGCTTACAAAGGAAGATCCTGATGTTGGGAAAAAGGAATGTTGCATCCTAGAAATAATATATTGAACCTTCATGCTGGTTTATAAATGTCGACATGCTATTGTGAGAATTTGATGTAGTTACCATTTGACTTAACTCAGTTCTTGTTGAAAGTTAAATAAAACAGTTGTTTCATTGAACACAAAGGCTGTTGACGAATCATATGTTTTGCAAGTGGCCATCATACAAATTACTAAAGTATCATACCAAAGCTAATCGCTGCAGGTGCAACACAAACAATAACCATCTGCTCTAAAATTAAAACATCTTAGAGGATTTTCCCCGAACCTGGTAAATTCCTGTAAGTCTGTAGAGAGAAATCATCACCTCTAGCAGGCTAGCTAGTAATCAAAATCTAATACTCTCGAGTTAAACAGCAACCCCCACTACCCTGCCCGGCCACACATCCACTGAGCTTTCCATCATCATTTTTCACTCTAAACCGGACCACTATTTCTAAGACTCTTTTCTCTCAAAAATAAATTTACGACAATATTTGGCTGGCTCGTCTGGGATAATTTTGAGATACATTTGATGCACACATATTTGTGGGCTGGTTCTGGGATCTTGAGCTACATTTGAGGCAATCGCATAGCCGGGATAAAGATATTTTGAGTCTGATTTAGTTTGGGTCTAACTAGGTAGAGTGTGAATGATTTGTCTTTGTGAATTAGGGAAATAAATAAATAATTACACCCCTAGACAAACGTTCTTTAAGTATTTGGGTTGTCCACACAGCATATTTACAGGTTGTTTTCTCTCCACAGCAGTAGAAAGTACAGATAAACAAATATATTTGCTATTTTATTATCCTCTGGCGGAGATAATTATATTTCTTTCTTTATAAAAGTTGCTGGGATTGCGTGATTGTTTTACAGTCACTAAGGTTTTTGAAGTTAAAAAGAGTTGAGCTTAGCTAAAGACGGATTGTTCTGATTTTTAAAAATTAAGTTAACAACGTCTCATCTCAATAATTGACTTTAGGGACGGAGTTTGTTGTCAGAGATTTAAAATTTAGGGGAAATTTTTTTTTCCTTTTAAATTGTTTTAATATAAATTTTTCTCTACTGTTAGTAAAAGTAGATTCTTTTCCAGTGTAACTTACCATTTAGTGGCATAGTCGCTTGCGTTTAGAGCCTTAATTGCCAGATAATAGCAGCGATAAGTTTGCACAGTACAGGTAGGAGGTAACACAGGTAAATTTGTACTTGGATTTTTTTTTCTCGTAGCGGTTCAGAGTTCCTCCCTTTCGCGTTGCTTCTTACTAGTTCTCTAGGCATACTTCATCTTATTCTTTAACAATGGCAGAGAGGATAAAGATGAGGTCCATCTTGAGGCTGGAAGCGAAAGAGGCAGGATTAGATGCAGAAGCTGCAAACGCGTTTATTAACCAGGAATTGGAAATATATGACGCGGAGCAACAGAGAGCCGAAGCTGAGAGGAAGCGGAGCAACAGAGAGCAGAAGCTGAGAGGAAGGAAGAGAAAGAAAGAACAGAGAGGAGAGAAGCCCAGGAGAGGGCAGATAAGAAAGAAGCGGAAGAACGTCTTTTGGAACAGAAGAAAATTGAAGCAGAGATGGAAACTCGCAGAGAGAGAGAGAGAGAGAGAGAGACAAGGAAAGACAGCATCAACTGGCGCTTAAGGCTCTAGAGAGTCGGGGCGCCTCTACTTCGACTAACGGAGAGCCGTCTTCGCCCCAGTCTCAATCAATGGACCTCTCCAGTACTCAATCTGCCCAATTAACTGCTATGTCGTTTTCTTTAGAATCTTTTCCTAGCCCTAACGAAAAAATTGACAGCTACCTAGAAAAATTCGAGAGACTCGCGAATCTTTATGGGTTAGAGAGTACCCGCTGGGCGCTCAAACTTTCAACGTCACTGAAAGGCAATGCTTATGACGTGTACACAAAGCTGGGACCGAATCAACATGATTACGACATGTTGAAAAAGGCCTTACTACAGCAGTTTGAGATGACTGCCCGAAAGTTTCTGCAGTTGTTCAGAAACAGCCGAAAAGAGAGCACGGAAACATTTCCCCAGTTCTCTTCACGTCTCACGGGTTATCTGACAAAGTGCATTGAATTATCTGACCTACCTCTTTCATATGAGGGACTCCTCGAACTTGTTCTTGTGGAGCAGATAAAATCCACTTTGTCGAATGAAACACGTAGATTTTTGGCTGAACAGGGGGCAGTCAGGCTTGAAGACATACTCAATAAAGCCGAACGCTATAGCAATGCAATGGCCGAACTTCCCAGCACTAAACGTAAACCCACCGATGAGCCATCTCGAAAACAGAATCTAGAGCAGGCATCCTATTCTTCCACTTCCTCTCAACATTATAACCAACGAGATAACAATACCCAGAAACCTCCCCAGGAAAAATCGAAATTCTACAAAACCCGATACCCCCCCCCCCCCCCCCCCCAACAACAATTCTGATCAACCCAACAAGCCTACGTGGCAGCGCGGCCACCAAGGTCAAGGAAAAGGGAAGACCCCTACACCAGGAACGTCTGATCAGGGCAAACAAACCGGTGCAAACCGCATTGGATGTTTGCATACAGCCTCGAAAGGTAGAGTCAATGTCAGTGATTCTCAACCTGAGGGGGACCGACCCTCAACTCGAGGAACTGTAATTTTGAACGGTACCTCTACTACTTGTCTTTTTGACACTGGATTAAGTTTTGATTGTATTGTCGCTAGGCACCTAGTCAAACCCGGTCAGGAGACAGAGGAAACCGTCAAACTTAGTGGAGTTTTCAGGAGTGATGCACCCAGGACGCTTCCTATCGCACTGGTAGAAATACACTCTGACTTTGTCAGAGGAGTTATTAAAGCGGCCATAATGGATGATCCGATCTACCCAGTTATCCTGGGATGTAGATATGTGTTCATTGGGAGACCTAAGGAGCCGATTGTGGCAGCGGTAACCACAAGAGGGCAAGCCAAGAAGGAGAGGGAGCCTGCGCCAAACTTGTTGCCGAATGAACTGAAGGAGGCGCAACAAAAGGACCCTACTCTGGCGCCCTGCTTTAAAAAACTGCCCATGGCTAAGGACCCCAGACACAACGGAGACATTTTTTCTAAGGATGGTGTATTGTATCGTAGAACGGGCAACCCGGACACGGGGAATAACCAGCTCCTAGTACCGACGCAGTACAGAAACCAGATCTTAGAAATGGGGCACTCTCTTCCCTTTAGCGGACACATGGGACAAAACGTCACTATTCAGCGAATAAAAAACCACTATTGGTGGCCAGGAATGAACTCTGACATTGTCAGGTATGTGAAATCCTGCGCCCAGTGCCAACGGGTAGCACCCAAGCACTTGACACCCCCAGTACCTATGGGGCAAATGCCAATAGTAGGGACTCCATTTGAACGGGTTGCTGTCGACATTATTGGTCCTCTGGAAAAGACCAAAAGAAGGAACAGGTTCATCCTGACCTTAGTTGACACTTGCACTATGTGGGCCGAAGCCGTACCGCTACCATGCACTAATTCCAAGCATGTCGCAGAAGCCCTTGTGCAAATTTTTACACGGTTGGGATTCCCTCAACAAGTTTTGACGGACAATGGATCCCAATTCCGTAGCCTGTTAATGGAGGAGATCTTTAAGATCTTGAGGGCCAAACATATCCACACAAGTCCCTACCATCCGGCCGGAAATGGGCTCGTGGAACGTTCTAACGGTACCCTCACCATGATGTTACGTAAGCTGGGTCAGGAGAAACCGGAAGACTGGGACCAATATATATCGGCTGCCTTATTCGCCTACCGAGAGGTACCCCAAGCGTCTACGGGTTTTGCGCCAGCTACACTTTTATTTGGCAGACCTATTAAGGGGCCACTAGAAGCCTTACTTCGGTCCCTGACAGACCAGAAGGCTGACGAGACAGTCGTCTCTGCAAGCAAGTATGTATCTGAGCTTAAGGAAAGGCTAAAGCTAGGATGGGATCTAGCTACTACCAACCTTAAGAAAGCCCGCGCTAAAATTACTAAAAGATACAACAAAGCTGCAAAAGAGAGAGAACTACAACCAGGGGAGAAAGTCCTATTGCTACTTCCAACCGGAAGCAATAAACTTCGCATCGGATGGCAAGGACCGTTTACCGTCCTTAAAAAGATCTCACGTACCAACTACAAGATCTCCATCAAAGGAAAGGAGAAGGTCTTCCACAAAATCTGCTAAAGAAATATTTGGAAAGACCGGTGCCATCCTCCGAGCATCTCCTGGCTGTCGCCATAGCAACGGAAGACGAGGAAGATGATGATGGTTGCATGGAGTATCCATTGCAACCCACAGAATCCTTTAAAGATGTCAAGTTCGGCGACAATCTCTCACCAGAACAACAAACAGAAACCAGGGCTCTACTAAAACAGTACAGTGCAGTCTTAACGGATGTACCTGGTCGAACAAATCTCATTGAATTTGATATGAAATTAACAAACGAGACCCCTGTTCAAACCAGAGTTTACCCCATCCCGTACGCTAAAGCTGATGCACTTCGCGGAGAAATAGACAAGCTGCGTCAGGCAGGAATTATCAGTGAGTCTACATCTCCTTACAGCTCGAGTGTAGTGCTGTTGCAGAAGCCCAATAAGGAAGTTCGGCTGTGCATTGATTACAGGTTGCTAAACGCTGTAACAGAATTCCAGCCCGAACCTCTCCAAACTGTTTCTGAGTTGTTCACCAAGCTCAGCAAAGCAAAGATCTTCTCCAAGATTGACCTCAGCAAAGGTTATTATCAAATACCAGTCAAGGAGGAAATTAAACCTTTGTTAGCTTTCAGCACTAGTGAAGGACATTACACATTTAACGTGATGCCGTTCGGTTTGCATAACGCACCAGGAGTGTTCACCAGGATGATGAGGAAGCTTCTACAACCTTTGCAAAGTCCCCATATCCATAATTTCATGGATGACATCTTAATTGCATCGGAAACCTATGAAGAACATATTGCTACGGTTGCTATGCTCCTCAGGAGACTACAGGAAACGGGTCTCACAGCCAGACCTAGCAAATGTCTCATCGGGTTTGAACAGTTAGACTTCCTGGGGCACACTATTTCTCACGGATGCAGTTGGCCTATTAAGAAGAACGTGGAGAAAATAGTGGCAGCAAAAAGACCCCGAACGAAGAAAGACGTACGTTCCTTCATATCGCTATGTGCATACTATCAGAAGTACATCCAGAACTTCAACGGACTGACGGCACCGCTGACTGACCTCACAAAGAAAGGTTGTCCTGATAAGGTCATATGGGATCAAAAGTGCGAACACGCGTATAGCACTTTGAAAGGACAGTTGTCTGCATACCCCATCTTGAGGTTGCCTGACCTCAAGAAACCTTTTGTACTGAGAGTCGACGCGTCAGGTCAGGGCATCGGGTCAACACTGCTTCAAGCCGATGACAACGACCTGAACATGCTATTTCCAGTTGCCTATGGCAGTCGGAAATTAGATAAAGCGGAACGGAACTACAGCGTAGTTGAAAGGGAATGTCTTGCTCTGATTGACGGTATCAGACGCCATCATGAGTTTCTTTATGGTACATCTTTCACGGTGCAAACAGACCACGCTCCGTTAGCATTTCTTGGTGCCAATAAAGAATTTAACGCAAGGATCATGCGTTGGGCGCTTCTTTTAAGCGTTTATTCTTTCAAAGTGGAATATATTCCGGGAAGACAGAATGTCGGGGCTGATTTCCTGAGTAGAAACTGGTCTACAGAGGAAGAAGAGCAAACTGAAGATACCACTCATCCTAAAATCACCAATCAGGTCACCTCCATTGTCAAAAAATGAAACATGAAAAATGGTTTCATGTCTAAAAGTGGGGACGATTGTGACGTACGTCTAGTTTGACAAGTGAATTCTCCCTGATATGATGGATGATTTAAAGGGACTTTTAGCTTTTCAAAACATCAGAACCCCTGAACATTTGTTGTAACTTTTCGTTGCCAGAACGCATTCCACCGGGACTCATTTAGTAGGCGGCACGAGATCAAAGAGACAGACCGAGGGTTTTTAGGGGAGACTATCGGCGTTATCAAAGACAGTAGTGGTCCCTGATACGAGACGCAGTTGCTTGCCGCTATTTTCGCGTCTCCTTGTCAATCGAGGAACCGAACGAACGGGGAAAGCGAACGGGTAGCAGCGAACGGAGATACGAAGACCAGGGTGCGGTTTCTTCTCTTGATTTGGCGGTCAGATCCCCAAAAGTTCGTGAGATCAAATAAGCTGTCAAGTTTATCATGTCCCACTCAACTTACATTCCATTTTAGCTAAATAGACCATGAAGAACTAGACACGTTATCACTCGCTGGCCAGACCTTTACAGAAGCACTAGCTTTATTGAAATCTTGTTATAGATTTTCCCCTGGATTTTATATAAATATTTGCAGTGTTTTCTATTCTGTGCAGAGCGGTAATATATATTGTGTAAAGTGATCAGTGGTCTAGTTCAGTCATTCTATTTCAATGGATTTTGTGTTAATTTAAATCTATTAAATTAAACCATCTCAATAGTTCCAGTGGTAAATATAATGATCTATCTATTATATTATTTCAAAAGATAATAGATGCTTAAATTAACTTTTAAAGTCGCGAAGGAATTTATAATTAATAAATTCAGTTAAGTCCTAGTTTTATAGATGTGGGTTTTTAACCACTAGAATTCGCGCAGTGTGTATTAAATACATAATTAAATACTCGAGTGTATTGTAGGCTTAACGGGAAATTCATCGCGCTTTAGAAGGTTATTTGTTTTCGGTATATTACATGTCTTTTTTTTCTTTTATACAGAGTGATCGCAACCTGTGCGATCCCAGCATTAAGAAAGCAATAAAGAAATCAATCTAAGCAAAGCAAAGCATAAACAGTGTGTAGAGTTCCCCTGACGCAGAACTTGTTGAGACTGTGTAAATTTTTAATCTTTGAGGCGATTCTATGTTTGGAATTCCGCTATCTAACTTATAGCAAAGAAAGCACACCCAAAGACAAATTTAACGCACCATCAAACAACTTAAGTCGTAACGGGAAGAAGAACACTGGCCCGAGCTTTGTTAGTTTACTGACACAGAGAGATAATTCATAATTTCCTGAACAGTGATGTGACTAGTTTTCTCACTGGACTTAAACCATACCTCACGGATAAAGTGTACCAGCACGCGTAAGAATTTTATTATCAGCGGCATAGTCAAATAGACCACACCATCCTCACCCCGGTATCAGAGACCGTGCCCTCCCATAGAAACTGTTATTAAGAAAAGAGACACAACTACAGATTCATTTTCCAGCGATTACGGGATCCTTTTATGTGCTGACCGCCTACCCGCTAATCTGGAGCTAGAACTTGAACAAACACTCATACATTTAGCTTGAGGTGTAACTGCTGTTGTGTTATTCTATGGAGTGCAAGATTTTTTTCAAAATCGGTAAGTGAGAGCAAGATGAGTGAAGGCCTTTGCTAGCGCGTGTATGAATGGCAGGAAATTAATTCTTTTGTGTGACCATTTTGTTAACTTGCTTACTGTTGAAGGACTTTCGTGTGTGGTTACTGGTTGTGTTGCCTGAATTCTGATCGTGCTAATGTTCTTACGCGAATGGGGTGAACCTCACCTTCGGTTTGTCGTAATGCCTGAACTTGGCATCAAGATGTAAACAACTGTTCATCTTATTAACTCAGCAACTCGACATAAAATACGTAATTCATAAGGTTGAATGGTGTAACGTGATTCAACGAATAATGCCTCCGGTTCGAGTCCTTCACAATTTAATATGGATTACACACATACATAAACAGTTCAATTCACACATGAGGTACATGCATCAATCAATCAATAGCGTAGACTGCTGTTTTACGTGTCAATGTCCGTTTAAGGATACAATGCAGTAATTGTCGTCAGAACATCACAGCTATATGCACGCGCAGATAGAATGGCTACCTGCCGACAGTGAGACTGTGAGTCTAATTACTTCGTATAAAGTAGACGATTATCTTTCTCCTTCCAAGGATTTAGTTAATCACTAACCTCCATAAGTTTCCTCTCTCGTAGAGTTCTAGGACTGACCCTGGTCCATCATAAATGCACATATAAATGGCTATATCATGCCATTGAATTGGAAGGTTAGAAAAAACGCAGCTATTCAGCTTGGCGGTCAAGTAACAAAGGGTAGCGTCTCCTAGTTACCGACTGTGACCCAAACAACGCTAGACACGTCATAATCGATCGTGTATGGAGCGTTCAATAATTGAAACATCTATCGCAATATATTAAATGTCTTAACCTTTACAATTGCACGTCTGCTAACCTTTAGCAGACGGCGTTAATATCATATACCGTAACAATTCCCTGTACACCGGGGGAAAAAAAAATCGATAGATTTTTTTTCAAGATCTATCCGACTTAACAATTTTTCAAAAAAAATTTAACACAATCGTGACATATGGCCGACGATGTTCTGAGTAGAACCGTGTCGCGGTCATGTCAACTAACTATTTGTCATAGTCATCTAACATTAATCATATTATATATCAATATTATACATATTATTATATCAACTAAATAAAATGTGTAATGTTAATAGTGAATGATAGAATTAAATTAAAGTAAGGTCTGTCGTATTAGTATGTCATATAGGAATTAATTTGACTAATTAAAATTAAATTAATTAATTAAACTAAGAGTTAAATTATTAAGATTCTAATGTAACGCGATGTTATGAGAGAAGAAAAGACAAAATAAGTGAGAAGAAATAGAAAGAAATTCGAATATAAGTTTAACTTAATTGTGTGTGTTAAGTGTTAGTGAATAATAACTATCTAATTTAACTAACTAAATAACGTATAGGTATTAAAAAAAAAAAATAAATCAAATACTTGTGTGAGATTTATTTTCTCTTTTCATAATTTCTTCTTTTTATATTTCGTTCTCTTTTTTTGTTCTTTCATTTCATTTTTTTCTCACATTTCATTTTATTGATAATAATTCAATTAAGAAGTTAAGTTAACTAATTAATTAGTATAGGATATGATGATCCATCCGTAGTCCTGATCCTGATGAATTCTTTTAGACAAAGTGTTGAAACGTTTCCGTCGGACAGAAATGTCAATTATCATAGGATCCAAGAATTAAGTGCACATAGGATAATAAGTTCGACTTGTCGTCAGATATTGTTCCATGATTGTTCAACGAATATTCATATATTGTGTATGGACGTTAGACGAAGTTTCAATGTCAATATGTATACCTTGATTGTCTTTAGTTCAATTCTGTGATGCATATAGTGTTTATAATTATTAACTTGAAGTCAAGGTTAGTTCCCTTATAGTTGATACTCCGTTCTATCCAATGTAGTGATGATTGACGTGTTTTAGGAATGTCAATGTTGATTATTCGTCGTCAATAGGATTACGTGACAACGCATCCGCCACAATGTTTTCAGTGCCAGGAATATGTTCAATGGAGAATTCAAATGGCTGCAGGATGATCGCGTATCTGGCGAGTTTTGGGCTTTTGTGATTTGATCTACGCAAAGATGCTACAGCACGTTGGTCAGTTTGTATGGTGAATGGAGCACCAAGCAAGAACTTTTCCAGTTTAGTGATAGCCCATATAACTGATAAAAGTTCCTTGTCCACTGTGGAATACTTTGTTTCTGCCGGCTTTAGCTTTCTTGAAATATATAAGGTAGGATGTAGAACGCCATCATGGTTCTGGAGCAGGCATGCACCAATGCCGTAGTTACTAGCATCTGTTCGTAAGAAAAATCTTTTGGAAGCATCGGGAAGTCTTAAAATTGGTTCATGCGAGAACAAATTTATAATTTTGTTGAAAGTTTCATTGCATATACCAGTCCATGTCACCTTCACCGGCATGTCTTTTTTTAACAATGAAGACAATACAGCCGTGATGGATGACAAGTTTGGTATGAATCTACTGTAATATTGAACAAGTCCTAACAAACTCCTGACCTGTTTCTTCGTCTGAGGAACTGCTATGTTTAGAATTTTGGAGACCGTACTAGGTAACGTTCGGATATATCCCGCTCCAATGATATGTCCCAAAAAGGTTATCTCATTACACGCGATCTGAACCTTTGTAGGTTTAGCAGTTAGATGATAATTCCTTAGAGTGTCGAAAACATATCTAAGTCCCGAAACATGTTCCTCAAACGATGAACTAAACAAGCATATGTCGTCAATATATGTAATAACGTCTGGTCTACCTGATAAAATTTGTCGCATCAGGCGAATGAAGGTAGCTGGCGCATTAACAAGCCCAAAAGGCATCACATTCCACTGGTATAGACCTTGTGGAGTGGAAAATGCGGTGTAGTACTTAGCCTTTTCGGTCAGTGGTATCTGCCAATAACCTTTAGTTAAGTCTATCTTACTAAATATAGTTGCGTTGGATAGACGTGGCAGTAAGTCGTCGATAAGTGGATGTGGTTCGCTGTCAACTATCGTCTTAGCATTTAATTTTCTATAATCAACACATAGTCTGATGTTATTGTCCTTCTTCCGGACAATCACTAATGGAGAAGAGAATGGCGAATTACTAGTCTCAATGATTCCCAGAGACAACATCTGTTCAAGTTCCTTAGTAGTTTTAGCAAGGAAATGTAAAGGAACCGAATAGGGATGTACACGAATAGGTGTATCATCATTGAGAGTAATGTCATGACTGATAGCCGATGTGCGACCCGGGACGTCGGTCAACACATCTGGATAAGATTGTAATAGATTAGCAATCTGTAGACGCTGTTGCGGTGTAACCGTTGAAGAGATGGTTACATTCCGCCAAGATTCAGTAGGTTGAACTACTGGTACCGGTAACGGTAACTGTACCTCAGGAAAAGAAGATTCTTCTTCCTGGATGACGGATAAGTTAGAATAATAACAAGTAGATACTGTGGTGTCATCTAGTTCATGAAAAATTGACTGTAAGTGTTCAGGACGTGTATGAAATTGCTTGAGCATGTTAATATGAAATATCTTTTTGTGTCCCTTGATATCTAAGACGTAATCAACGTCGGAAATTTTATCAATGACTTTGTAAGGACCATTCCAAGATATCAATAATTTATTGTTATTGTGAGGAAGTAACACATAAGCCTCATCGCCTGGGAATAATTGGCGTAATCGTCGAGACCTATTTTGTAGAGATCGAGCCTTAGCTTTTGCAGCCTCAGAAGAAGCTGTTGCCAACTGGCAAGACTCAATAATGTTCTTCCGAAGATTAATCACATACTCGTAAGATGACTGAGTGTCCTGAGTCATCTCCGCGTCAATTAATAAGTCTTTTATTAGTCCCATAGGACCTCTTGGGGGAGCACCAAAAACTAATTCAAAGGGAGAGAAACCAGTTTGTTCATGCGGTACCTCCCGATAAGCAAATAGAACAGCTGGGAGTGCTCTGTCCCAGTCATGAGGGTGCTTAACAGTAACCTTATGTAGTAGTTGTTTAAGTGTACGGTTAAGTCTTTCAACTGCACCATTACTCATAGGATGATAAATACTACTTAAATTCCTATCAATGTTCCAAGTTTTCATGACTTCCTTCATGGTGTCAGATATGAACTGTGACCCATGGTCTGATAAAAGTTTTCTAGGAAACCCTATTCTAGAAAAGATGAGATGTAGTGCATCAGCTACATCTGTGGTAGTGGTGGTCTTTAATGGGATAGCTTCTGGCCATCGTGTGCACAAATCAATGCACGTAAGGACGAATCTATGTCCTCTGGCCGATGGTAGCAATGGACCAATAATATCTATGGCCATCTTGTCAAACGGTCTTACTGAGATATCGCAAGCCTGAATAGGCGCCGTGTGAAAAGCTCCACGTGCTTTCACTTCTTGGCATGTAGTACAGGAACGTACATACTGCGAAATATCTCTTGACACTCCTGGCCAAAAGAATGAAGACAGTACTCGAGATCGTGTTCGAGTATATCCCATATGTCCAGCACAATGTGAGTCATGTGCATGTTGAAGAATGTACCGTCTAAAAGTATACGGGACCATAACTTGTTGTTTCATTTGTGATTTGTCATTAAAACATCTAATCAATATGTCATTTTTAATAACAAAACAATGTTTGTTATTATTACCTGAGGATAGATTGTCAACTTTATCAACCAGCTTAAAAAAATTTTTTAAAGATTTATCCTCTTTTTGTTTAGTTGCAAATGTTTCCCTGTCAATAGGTGAATTGACTACAAACTCCTCTTGGTTGTCTGCATCCATCTTATTATCACTAAATTTCTCCATGAGTTGAGTCTGCGCTCTAGTCGTCACGGCGTTTCCAGTGCATAGGTTATGTTTCTCCCATTCTATGATCTCATCTGGAGTACAATCTTTACTGCCGTGTATACGACCAACCATCAGATCAGCTATAGGCTTTTTTAGCATACATACTTTTACATTCCCTGTGAAAAAGGGTGTTCTAATATGAACAATAGCTGTGGGGTAGAACTCAATAGTTCCACCAAATGTCATGCAGCGTACATATTCTCCTGTCGCACAGCTAGGATGTACCAGCGACTGACGTACACCAATCGTCGTGGATCCTGAATCTCTCAGCACTGAGACGACGGATCCATTAACTAATCCCCTGTTAAAAATTAGTAAGCCTGTTCCATCGTTGACTGCAAGACCTACCTCTGGTGTAATATGTCCGCAGTTAAGCACTGTTTCTTTCGCCTTCTGAAAAATAAGATTGCATTGTTGGCAACTATTTGCCACATTATAATTAATAGCAAAACATGCAGCAGAAGACTGTGTTGTATTATTGTCAAGTGGGACCTGAGCTATAGGGGTAGTATTATTTGTAACTGCCGCCCCTGTATTATGGTTGTAATGAGATGATCCCCGAGAATGAGATCGATTCCGAGTATAATTGTTAGAATTATCTCGTCGTCCTCTATAGTAACTATTATCTCGATGTCTCGAGCCATGATTATTACCATTCCAGTTATTGTTATTATTGGGAGTATGTGATCGATTATAATTAGTGTTATGTTGACCATTGTGGTAGTTTGTTTGAGGTGAATAATTTCTATCTCGTGATCTACCTCTGTTGAACTCATTTTTATTGTTGAAATCATTATTATGTCCCTTCTGAAAGTTAACATTGTGATTTCTTTGGAACCTACTTCTGTCTACACTGTGATGTCTTTGTTTGTTATTATGATTGTAGGCCATATTAGACGCCACAGGTAGAGGTTCTCTTAATGAAGAGTTAGAAATGTTCGCATTCGGATGTGCCGAACAGTAGTTTAAAGAAATTTTTTCTAACTCGTCAATAGTACCTGGTTTACGCTCCTGCAGATATGCAAAGAATGGCTGGCTAACCGAAGATAATACCTTATCCCGTAGTAGCAAATCAACTAATTTGTCGTACGATTTGTTGACTTCTGCCAGTTCAACCCATCTATTAAATGTATTGCGTATGTTCGCAATGAATCCTGCAAAATCTTTTGGAGATTCAGGTAAAATTCCCTTAAATTTCAACCTACAGTGTTCCTCGTCCAGGTGAAACCTTCGTAAAAGCAAGGACTTAATAGCACCGTAGTTATTTGCTATTGATGGGTCAGCATTTTGAGAAGCCGTCAATGGTTCTCCAACCAAGAATTCATTTAACTTGAGTACCCATGACTCTTCAGGCAAATGATTTGTTTTGCAAGTCTGTTCAAAACGTGACAGGAAAGATGAAAGGTCGTCCACGTTTAAGTTGAAAGTGGGTAATTTAAAGTTGTAGAAATGTTTAGTTTGGCTGGATGACGATCCATTTTGTGAGTTATTATTCTGGTTTGCATCAGCACTTTGTGCTTGTAATCTTGCTGTCTCCAATTTAATACGCGCCAATTCCATTTCTTGTTGTAAAATAATTTCCTCTCGTTTCAATTTATTCTCTTCTTCCTGTTGAGCAATTTCTCTTAATCTATTTTCCTTGGCAATTTGCTTCATCTCACGTTCCTCCATTTCTGCTTTATGTTTTTCCAGTTCTGCCTCAGCAAACTGACGAAGTTCTTGAGATTTATAACCATATTCCTTACCAATTTTAACGAAATGGTCTATAGTAAGCATTTTGACTTTTATCTGGTAAGTAATTATTGATAATTACTGATTAAAATAGTCAATAGTAGCTTCAGAGTAATTATTATACTTACTCAACTTAGGAATATTCAATATAAATAATCACAATAGTAATGAACTCTTATGTCTAAGTTCAACTAATAGACAATATTTTGTAACAATATTGTATCTAAGTACTAACTATATCATAAATAGTTATGATATCTGTTAACTATAATGTAATTACATCACACAATTAATCTCAATATCCAATAATGTTGGGTATGATTCCTAGTAATTATATTGTTCAATGTACTAAGTCACTCTCTTAGTACTAGAAAAGTATATTAAATAATATACAATGGGTCTATTACCTCAAAGGTAGACTATAAGATTATTTTATTTGGTCAATATATATATATTATATTATTATGCCCTAGGCATCTCTTATAAATTGTAGTGCTAATTTCTTGGACTATCACTGCATAATTATGCAATGTCCCATATTAACCTTAAATGTCAGAAAAAAATTAATTAAATTAAATTACAAGTGTATTATTGAATATAATATCATATTATTAATGTAGTATTTAATATATATCATGAGGACAAACAAAACAATGATGCAACTAAAGGGTACAAACAATGTCAAGACGCAAACAAGACATTTTCACAATTAAAAATGAATTTATGAACTAAATAAAACAAGCGGAAGTGTCACAAGCCAAATGAAGGGTCAAGGTCTGACCCGAGGTCAACTTAATATTCAAAGTACACAAAAAAAAAATGAATGCAAAAAATGATGACATCACAGGACTCATAACGGACAAACATTTAACAATCATAAAATAAATTGATAGTAAGAGTAGACTGGACGAAATAGTTAACGAACATGATACAAAACTGAATAAAAATGTGAACTTAGTACAAATAAAATACGCCAGTTATCTACGGAACGGCACAGCTAACACAAATCGTCAAACGATAGCAGATCTGGACAGGTAGTCCAATGGCAAACCTCAATGGGGCTTCCAAAAATGCAATCGTTTAACTGCCCTAAGACCGACTGAAATCTAGGTGGTCAGCTGTTCGCGACATTCCCCAGAGATTTCAGTTCCCTCCAACCGGCCCGCTAGTTAACAACACCTTAAAACAACAAAAAGTACATTAAACATAGGTAAAAACATGCCTATGTAGGCAGAAGGCATGGACTCAGTTAGCACTGTCACGTTAACGACAATAGTTATTGAGCTAAACTTATCTTTATTTGCTGCTTCACTTGATGCTAGTTGTCGTCGACGGCTAGGCCTGTGCCTTTGACTGTCTGCTCCTGATGGGCAGGCAACGGTAGTCCATCTTGTGCATCTTGATAAATTTGAAGCGAACTAGAAAGGCGTTGAAAAGATGTCTTCTTCACGGCAACAATGCAACAGTGACGTCATGTTGCTATTCATGATCACGTGCGTCACGTCAGCTTCGTAATGGTCATGTGATTTTCATTCAAACGTAAATATCGTGGAGGCGTGTGGAACACAGAAAAAAAAATTTTTCTCTTCTGTCGATCCCCGCAATCGGCCGCCAGTTTTGTTGAAGGACTTTCGTGTGTGGTTACTGGTTGTGTTGCCTGAATTCTGATCGTGCTAATGTTCTTACGCGAATGGGGTGAACCTCACCTTCGGTTTGTCGTAATGCCTGAACTTGGCATCAAGATGTAAACAACTGTTCATCTTATTAACTCAGCAACTCGACATAAAATACGTAATTCATAAGGTTGAATGGTGTAACGTGATTCAACGAATAATGCCTCCGGTTCGAGTCCTTCACAATTTAATATGGATTACACACATACATAAACAGTTCAATTCACACATGAGGTACATGCATCAATCAATCAATAGCGTAGACTGCTGTTTTACGTGTCAATGTCCGTTTAAGGATACAATGCAGTAATTGTCGTCAGAACATCACAGCTATATGCACGCGCAGATAGAATGGCTACCTGCCGACAGTGAGACTGTGAGTCTAATTACTTCGTATAAAGTAGACGATTATCTTTCTCCTTCCAAGGATTTAGTTAATCACTAACCTCCATAAGTTTCCTCTCTCGTAGAGTTCTAGGACTGACCCTGGTCCATCATAAATGCACATATAAATGGCTATATCATGCCATTGAATTGGAAGGTTAGAAAAAACGCAGCTATTCAGCTTGGCGGTCAAGTAACAAAGGGTAGCGTCTCCTAGTTACCGACTGTGACCCAAACAACGCTAGACACGTCATAATCTATCGTGTATGGAGCGTTCAATAATTGAAATATCTATCGCAATATATTAAATGTCTTAACCTTTACAATTACACGTCTGCTAACCTTTAGCAGACGGCGTTAATATCATATACCGTAACACTTACCTGGTAATATATATCTGTTCTGTATACCCTACATTGTTCCTTTAAGTGGGATAGTAGATAATTTGTTAACTCTGTTTAAAACCACCTCCTTTCCATTTGCTTAGTAAAGGGAAGGACAGCTGGGAAGAACAGGTTTTTTTTTCTATCACCTATACCTAATTTTGTAACACCTCTTTCAGAGTAATTAACTTCACTGTTAGGTTAACGTACCTATGTTCCTGATATTATCTATCTCTGGACTGGGTTTATCTTCGTCTAATAAGCGGGAAAGGCTTAGTCGATACCAATCTTCTTCACCCCTTCCAAACTTGTTATTTGCATTTGTGTACTTATGATAATTTATGTAATATCTGATATTTTAGTGATTGATGTTTAAAGTGAATAAAATCACATAAACTCATTTAGTTCTGTGTGTTGGATATGCCCAAAGCCCAACTTTTCCCCTTATTCGTTTAATATAGTTTGTATCAACGTCGCCTGTGTGTGTGAAAAAACACCAAATCGGTGTGCGCGCAGATGCGGGTCTGGAAAACTGGCAACTAATTGTTTGACCAGGAGAGTGAAAAAGAAGATTGAGAGAAACGATTTGTCGTAAATAAGTCTGTCTTTACTCTCCTCCAGCTCGCTGTGAAGCAACTATTAAATCTCTACATTTTCTATCACTGAGCTTTCCATCATCATTTTTCACTCTAAACCGGACCACTATTTCTAAGACTCTTTTCTCTCAAAAATAAATTTACGACAGGCCTAATGCCAAGAAAGTCCTCCTCAAGATTATGAACTATAGCTGGAAGCGTGGAATTGTACCACAAGCCTGGAAAGAAGCAGTACTAGTTCCAATCCTCAAAAAGGACAAAGACCGAATGGACCCCAACAGCTACAGATCCATCAGCCTTCTAAGCTGCACGGGAAAGCTTATGGAGAGAATGATAAATACCAGATTAAGTTGGCACCTCGAAGAAAAACAAATTTTACTGCACCAACAGGCAGGCTTCAGGCAACATTGGTCTACAGAGGACCAAGTAACCTACATTGCACAGGAAATCGAAGATGCTTTCCAAGAAGGAAAGCACACTTTCGCAGTCTGGGTAGACATGGAGAAAGCATTTGATAAAGTTTGGAAAGATGGGCTAAGAGTTAAAATGCTTAAATATGGAGTATGTGGAAGAATGTATAACAGGATCAGCCACTACCTAACAAACAGAACAGCTAGAGTGCAGGTGCACGGACAGTTAAGCAAAAAGACTTCAATGGAACATGGAGTTCCACACGGTGGGGTCCTTTCCCCAACACTCTTCCTCATATATATAAATGATATAACAGAAAACATCCACAAGAATGTCCACAACTCCATCTATGCTGATGACCTGGCCATGTGGACTTCAGAAGAATACATCACCACAACAAGAGCGCGCATGCAGGATTCACTGCTAGCTCTTGAAAGTTGGTCCAGAAAGTGGTTGCTCAAAATAAATGAACAAAAAACTACACACACTATTTTTACCTTGTCAAATACACCATAGCAAGCAAAGCTACAACTAAATGGGCAGGCAGTACGAGAAGATGAAACACCAACATACTTAGGAATCACACTAGACCGCCGAATGACGTGGAAATCACAGATAAACAAAATACAGCTAAGGGCAAAACTTCGCATGGCCATCATGAAAAAGTTAGCTGGTACCACATGGGGTGCTGATGAGAATATCCCCAAAAAGCTGTACACAGGCAGAGTCAGACCTGCTATGGAATACGGCATCACAGCTTGGTCGACGGCAGCAAAGTCAAATTTTGACAGAGTAAACAGACTCCAAAACCAAGCAGCACGTATTATAACAGGGGCCCTAAAGTCCACACAAATCAACCATATGGAAAACATTATAGGGCTACAGTCAATGGAGGATAGACGTGACAGCAGAGTCCTACAACAAGCTGAACAATTTAATGGACTCGAAGGAACCCCATGTTCCAAAGAATGAATAGGCTAGGAAGAGGCAGGCTCAAGCGAACCAACTTTGTAGCCCAAGCAAAAGAAAAAAAATAGCAAAAATGCCATGCTAGCAAGCTCAGTTGCAAAGAAAATCCAAACAAGCTCAACTATCCCAATTTGGAAAATAAGATACTTTCCTGATTTAAAATCTGATATTCCAGGCATTGAAAGTAATGGAACACAGACAGAAACACAAAGAAAGTGTATAGCAACCAAGTATATTGACCAAAAATTTCCAGCAAAGCTTTGGACACATGCATATACTAATGGTTCAGCAAAAAATACAGTTGAAAATGGGGGTGCCGGCATCCTCATAAAATTAAAGAATAGAATCCACTCAATGGCAATTGCCACTGGCAAATACTGCAATAACTTCAGTGCTGAAGCAGAAGCCCTGAAACAGGCAGCTGAAACTCTTATTGAATGCAAAGCACAGGCAGAAAAACATATAGTAATCTTTACAGATGCCCTCTCAGTAATATCAGGGCTGAAGAGCCACCAAACAAAGGATTGAAAGATCTGATAATCTCCCTTGAAAGACTGGCCAATGCTTCAACAAGTGCACTATCCAGTGGATACCAGCCCATTGCAACATACCAGGAAATGAGGAGGCAGACAGACTTGCTAAGGAAGGAGGTGCCTTACAACAAAATGATATAGAGACAACTTACGCAACAGCAAAGACTACTATAAAGGCTACATTCAAGTCCAAATGGGAAAGAGAGCACCCGGGCCATTTGAAAAATGATGCATATCAATCATCAACTATCTAAGAAAGAACAGGTCATCATTTTTCGGCTACGCACTGGCCACAACAGATTGAGATACCATCTATACCACAAATACAAAATTGGTGCAACAGATCTCTGCACCTGCGGTACCAGCCCGATGACGGTCGAACACCTACTGCAGTACTGCCCAACCTACAGTAATGAACGGAGTAGCATATGGCAACAACCCACTTCTGTCAACGAAAAACTGTTTGGAGATGTCGGGAAACTTGAGTTGACTACTGCCTTTATTAGAGTCATAAATGGGGAAGTCTGAAGGCGAACGAGGAAGAAGAAGTATAAAAAGGAGAGACGTGGGCGATAGACAATTTTTACAGATTTTTAGGATTCATTAGGCGAGAGGATTTTACAGATAGTGGTTAGGTGAACTTCGTCTTTGAGATTATCAAGACAAGTTTTTAACTTGATAAGTTTTCAAGTTAGACAAGTATTTTTAAGTAGACAAGTTAGTTTTTATGTAGACAAGTTTGTATTTTATTCTATTGGATATATTATTCCTGTGGATATACCCTTTCATTTTGGATACTCACTACTTTGTGTAAGCAAGAAACAAGTACTTCACCATTGTGTCAATAACATTGCTGTTCTAATGACGTTAATAAACTATATTTTATTTTTCTACATTGCTGAGTTTTCTTTGGGACGTTACAGTGGATTACTTTGACAAACCATTATACGAGGTATTGCTTTTCACTAAGGGTACGAACGAATACTGGGAAGAAAAATTAACTTCAGTCAAGAATTTCCATCTCAGGCGGAAAGGCCTGTAACGACTTGAACAGAAACGTATTGAAGTATTAGCTCTCGTCAAAATATTTACCTGCGCACAACACCATTAACTGAACTGACCCCGGCCACACAGGTAATATATTGATGCCGTAACCAGCCCGGTTTCACCTAGTGGTGTGATAAAGAGTGTGTTGACCATAATGTTTGTACTTTTGATGATTTGAATGTATCCCTGTAGCCATCAGACATTGTGAAGGCAGACAGCTGGGTTTTTTTTTTGGGTTGTTCATGCTGTGGTATTGTTTTGTGTGTTGTTTAATAAACATAAAAACCCTATCCTGTGGTCAGGATCTCTTCTTTTTATAACTGTCACTGTATGTCATAACGTCGTCCCTTATTGCCCGAGGAGCATCGGAGGGAGAGAAGCAGATTGTCTTATTAAAATAAGTCACAGTAGGCTGAAGGCGTGGCCCAACCACGCTTCAGAAGTCATATCTCTTCTAATAATTTCATTGATGACTCTATTCTCATCTATTTTCACATCTTTGCATTCATAATCTGACTGAACTCAGACATAGTCTATTCTCAAATTATACCTACCTGTGACGGAAGAAGGGGGGGGGGGAATGAGGGAAACACGGGTAAACGAGGCTAAGAATTGGGCCATGAACAAAAACAGGTTGAGAACCCCTAGTGTAAAGAACCAGCGCGTTGCAGGAACAGTTAGCATTCATACCTTTCGACATTTGCTGAGAAAAATTGAGCATCTATGGGTTTACCCGGCATGCAATGATATCGACTGTGATCAACAATAGCAATGACTCTAACACTAGAAAACAGACACGATTATAGCAAGGTAGTTCTTTACAGCGCTCACTATTTTCTACAGTAGACCACCACAGCTCCTGTGTTGCCTGCCGTCGTTGAAAGTACATGAGAGGATTAACCCCGGGTAGTCTGCTCCTTGTTCCCGTTCTCACGAGTGCCTCCCATTTACCAATGGTAGTGTATTATTTACCGAAGGTGGGTAAACTCAATTTAATAATATACCGGTACACCAATACTATGACAAATGTTGGGGTGGACAAATATCAGGTGTCGTACGTAGGTCTCGAATTTCCATCTTTGTTTACTTGTGTGTAATCGGAGATAGAGTACACGACATCTCCTTAAAAACATCAATATTCCTCACCTGCACGCAGATATGATCTGTGTGAGTTGATCCGGCTTTAGCGAATTCGATGCCTGGGGTAACAGGTTTATTAATACAAGGTATATTCCCCTTCCCCTATTGATCTAATCGGGAAAGTTCAACTCTCGTGGAATATTAAGTTATGTTCGTGAATAAAATTGTAAATCAGTTTTTGGTTATTTTAAAATAAAAAAATAAAAAATAATAAAGGTAATGCGTAGCACTAGGACTGAAAACACAGTAAACTGCCAACGTTGCGGCCACAAGGCCCTCCTCAGGGAAAGGAAAAAAGTGAGGGCTAAGTAAGAAACATGAGAGAATATATAAAGTGAATACAACCACATCGAAGCAGGCCACAACGAGATGAATAAGCAAAATGCTCAGATCAGGTTTAGGTACTTATTACTTACAAAACTAGAACACTCGACAACTAAAAGTGGAATGTTCATAATATTGTAGTTAAAGTGTTTTCTTATACAAGATTTAAACTGCGTGCTTTGGCCTCGGCGAACTGTTTCACGGTTGAAGAATAGTTAAGCGTAGTGATGAAATTGGCCATTTCATGAATTGGGCAAATTTTTGCCCATTCCGTGAACTGGCTTCAGTACTAATATAAAACTTGATATCCTGTGTTAATTTGTAAGTTGAAAGTATCAGTAATCCAGTTCACATCAAATTCTTACTCCTTCTGTTTCTTTATCAATTTTATTGAAATACAATATAATTAACTAAGCGAAGAAGCCAGTTCACGGAATGGGCAAAAATGTGGCTTTGTGTACCGCTAAGTTGGAATTACCAATTTTCTTGTTTCCTCTATCAGTGTTGTCGTAGCTGGCGAGTCCTTTTCAGGACAAGTCCTTTTCGGGGCTTTCTGCTAGCAGATGGATAATGTTAGTCCTTTATATGACTTAGTATCTATCAACGGTTATCGGGCTAGCAGTCCTTTTAAAGGATTAGCCCTTTTAAGGGCTACTTCAGGCTAGCTGATAAATGCCAGTAGTCATTTTCAGGGCTTAAAGTTTACCATCACAGCGCTTCACTTAACAGGTATGGGTAACGGTAAAGGATCCCGTTACACGCCCATTGAGCTTCAGTTAACAGAGTTCACTTATTTTTGAATGGCAAATCGTGCTCCGATATAACCAAATAACATAAGTCTGGGTTGAAAGAAACGTGCCTCGCCATAAGAAAGCAAAACCCGAAACAAGTTACGTTGGAGGATTGCCAGTCCGGCGCCTTCACACATTTTTACGTGTTTAAAAATAGACCCAAGATTTTTAGTCGTGTCATAGGATCACGGTTTATTTGAGTAGTTGTCTTTTGTCCGGTTTAATAAAGGGCGGACTAGCTGATATCAATAATGGGGATGTCCTGAAATAAGCCAATCCTCAATAGAAGCTTATTGCTCATGTTAGAAGGAGCAATCCACTATCTTTGAGCATGTAATGGGAAGAAAGCTGGATTACATCGTATCGACAGGAAAGACTGAAGAAAATTGAGATGACCATTTTAGATACTGTCACGGGATTGCCTCCCTTGCTTTGCAGTAGTGGCCCACTGATGGTCACAACGCAAGCGTATCTAAAAGTAGGTCGTCCAAGGTATCTATCTTCGCGCAAGATTACTCTTGGCAAAGATATAGATAACTCCGCCAATGCCGGTCCCAAGCCCGGATGAAAAAGGAGGAGGGCGGCCTGCATGGAGGCCGTAAGGAGGCAGCCCCTCCACCATGCAAAGGCACAACAGGCCAATCACCTGTTTGCTTTAAATCACGATTACTAGCAACACAAGAGAGAAAACTGGACTGATTCTAAAGGCGACGAACTGGAACGGACTACGGACTACGACTTATGGAACTTGGAACACAAGAAGTATAAATGGGAAGGAAGAGGAGCTGGTGGAAGAGATGAGGAAAGCAAAACTAGAAATCCTGGCTATAACGGAAACAAAGAAAAAAGGACAAGGAGTCATGGATCTCGATGGCAACACGCTGCTCTACAGTGGTGTACCCATGTCTGAAAGAGCTAAAGGGGGCGTGGGTTGCATTGTGGCCCAAAATCAAAAAGATAGTATCAAGGGATAGACCTTTGTCTCGGAGCGCATTATGGTTGTTAAACTAAAAGAAGGAGAAACCATAGTCAACCTGGTCATAGTATATGGGCCAAATGAGGATGAGAGAGCAGAGGTCAAGGAGGAATTCTTCGAGCTGCTTCAAAGGACAGTGGATGACTGCCTAGATGAAGTTATCATGCTCGGAGATTTTAATGCCAGAGTTGGAAATGACCATGCTAGATGGGGTGGAGTTATCGGAAGATATGGAGAAGATACTCTCAATGACAATGGAAAGCGACTCCTTAGATTCTGCAGTGAACAGAATCTGATCATTACAAACACAAAGTTCCCCCATAAGCGCATACATGCATACACTAGATGTGAACCAACAAAGAATGAGAAGTCAGTGATCGACTATGCCATTGTTCGGAGAAGCTCATTCAAATATGTCCGAGATGCTAGAGTCTGGAGGGGGCCAGAGATTGGAAGTGATCACTACCTGCTAACAATCAAAAGAACAACTGAAAGAGTTGCTCAGCCTAGGAACTGTCCAACATCACGCAAGAAACCAAGTAAACGAGCAAAAGAAATGAGCATTAGGACCTACAAGCTGAGAGAGCCAGAAATTAGGACCAGATATCAGGGGCTTATTGCTGCAGCGGTGAGCAACACAGAAGAACGACCTGATGACTTGGAAACCCTCTGGATTAAATTCAAGGATATCATAAAGACAGCTGCTGCAGAAGCATGCGGTGAAGTCCCACTTGGGAACAAGAGAAAGAGGACACCTTGGTGGACAGAGGAAGTCAAAGAGAAAATAAGAGAGAAAAAAATGGCATGGAAACAATACTTAGGAGCTAAAAACACAACAGGACAAATGGAAAAAATATAGAGAATATGTGACACTCAGAACAGAAGCAAAGAACAAAGTGCTAGCAGCAAAACAGAAGTCCTGGGAAGAATTTGGAGAAAAGCTAGAAAAAGATGCACAAGAAAACCAGAAATTGTTCTATAAGACCCTAAAGAACATGAGGAAGGAAAAACAATGCCCTCTCAAATTTATAAAGGACAAACAAGGCAAATTGCTTACTGCCCCGAAGGAAGTAATGGAAAGATGGAAAGAATATTTCTCAGAACTCCTGGATGGTGAGCATGGTGAAGCATCAGAAATGATAAACACTAGCACAGAAGAGAAAACCAATGATGGTGAAGATGACATAAAGATGGAAGAACTGAAGGCAGCACTGGAGAAAATCAAGATGGGCAAAGCTGCAGGGCATGATGGTATAACACCAGAAATGGTTAAGTACATGGGAGCATCAGGCGACCTATTACTCTTAAAGGTCCAACAGGCAGCGTGGTATAACAAGACCATACCAAAGGATTGGGAGATTGCCATCATAACACCAATTTTCAAAAAGGGTGACAATCGACAGTGTGGAAACCATAGAGGCATATCCCTTCTCAGTGTCCCTGGTAAAATCTACTCTAGAATCCTAGAGCAGAGACTCCGACGCCTAGCTGAGCCACAATTGGATGAGGTCCAGTGCGGATTCCGAGCAAACCGAAGTACTCAAGACCTAATCTTCACACTCAGACAGCTGAGTGAAAAGGCCCTTGAGTATAAGAGTGAGATGCATCTTTGTTTCATAGATCTGGAAAAGGCGTTTGACAGGGTCCCCTGGAGCAAACTTTGGGACTGTTTGGCAAGGAAGAATATTCCAGCACCTCTGATTCATGCTATACAGAGCTTCTACAAGTCTTGCAGAAATTATGTGAGGACAGCAAACCATAAGTCAGAAAAGTTCAGGACCACCACTGGTGTAAGACAAGGTGATATCCTATCACCTTACCTCTTCATACTCCTTATGGACGATGTCATCAAGGCATGTAAGGAGAGAACAAGAAAGTATTCAGTGGGGTACTGGAAGAAGAGAGGGATGGTCATAAGCAGCGCTAAAACAAAATCCATGGTGATATCACGAGAAGAAAGAAAACATCAGATTAAGCTGGGAGAACAGGTCCTGGAGCAGGTCGACCACTTTAAATACCTCGGAGCTATTATAGACCAAAAGGGAGGCATCAAAGAAGAGTTGGCCACTCGAAAAGCAGCAGCTGGGAGACTTTTTCAGGCCATAAATCGAGGATTCCTCAGCAAGAGAGAGGTTGGTAAGAAAACGAAGATGGCTGTATACCGCTCCACCTATGTCCCAGTCTTGACATACGGATGCGAGTCATGGGCAATGACTACAACCCATAAAAGCCAGATCCAAACCTCAGAAATGAGGTATCTGAGGAAGGTGATTGAAGTAACAAGAAGAGACATGGTACGCAACCAGACGATACGTCAAAGCCTTAAATCCTACCCCCTGCAGACCCAAGTAGAACAGTCCCAATTAAGATGGTTTGGCCATGTCTGCAGAATGGGAGAAGATCGGATACCACGACAAGCATGGGAAACAAAGAGCCAAGGATCCAGACCCCGAGGACGACCCAGAGTCCGCTGGGAGGACAACATTAGACAATCTTTGAAGGATCGAGGACTAGAATGGAACCAGGCCAGGAGGAAGACAGCCGATAGGATAGTCTGGCGCTCTCTCTTCCAAACCTCTACACCTCACGGTAGAAGGGGAACGACTAAGTAAGTAAGTAAATATATAGATAGAAGATGAACGTCGTTTCTACCTTAGGGGAGCTTCTCAAGAAATTCCCAGAAGTCAAGAACAAACGCTGCTTAAGGGCTGAGCAAATTTGTTAACTTATTATCTGGTCCGTCGCCATTTGTGAAGGGGCTATGCAATGATTCTGGCTCGCCAAGCCCCCAGTTGGAGTAATCCAACGAATGCCCTCTTTTAATTAATGGCTATATATATATATATATATATATATATATATATATATATATATATATATATATATATATATATATATATATATATATATATATATATATATATATATATATATATATATATATATATATATATATATATATATATATATAAAGGTAAAGGTAAAGGAACCCGTTACACGCCCATTGAGGCATATTGGGAATATGGTGTTAGGCCCATATTATCTTGACCGTCGGCACACGAGGGGTGATGTGGTCGGCATCACGCCGGCCGCCTTAACCTTCCCAGAGTAGCTCTGGTACCCATTTGGGGCTGGGTCGACCCAGGAGCCGTTTGTGGCCTAAAAATTTTTCCGCCTCATCTGGGGATCGAACCATAGACCACTGCGCTAGGAAGCCAGTGCACTAACCACTATGCTACCGCGGCTCCATATATATATATATATATATATATATATATATATATATATATATATATATATATATATATATGTATTGATGAAGAAGAACTGGCTCATACGTTTGCTTTCGTACATATAAACTGAATCAACTACTAATGTTTAGTGTAAAATAACATACAACAAATTTAATAGTCAATTAGTTCAACAAGTTAAAATAAGGATTAAATGGGGTGAAAGTTATATTAAATTTTTCCTCATTGAGGTTTTGGTAGGGCGTTAATAATGTCTGTATTTTTGTTGTAGCCTGTTACATAACACTTATCTCCAGATAGTCCTGCAGCTGTGGTTTCCGTCACCCCTTTTTGGGGTGATAAGTACACTTCTCCACATAATTCGTCCACTGTAGGCGGTTGATGTTGATACTCCTCTCTCACACTAGTGGCGTAGGAACTTCAGTACTTAAGTCTGATGTCTTGTAACCACGAACTGTGACAAATTAGAAAGAAACAAATGCCTCAGTACATTTGTTCTCCGCAAACTTACAGGCCCATTTTCATGCGCTCCACCCAGGAATGTTAACCTCTCAGAAGAATTAAATTCCAGACCACACAATGTAACTCTGGGAATATGATGAAAATTCACCAATATCCTTCTGGGTGTGAACTAGGAAATTGCGTCTGGAGTGCATGGATAATGATTTGCCTGAATTACAATTAAAAAAGGTATATAAATCTCACAACATGATTCTATACACTTTAGGTACATGTGATGTATCATCACTCATTACTCGTCTCTACTCCCGTCGGGGTTTGAGGTCACTCTTCTGTCGGGTTTCCCGCATGACTAGTCAGAAACAATCACCGTCTCTTGCAGTAGTGGTTCATGCATATACTATTTTCATATGTTGAGGTTGCCGGTCTCATATATATAACCACTTAGCAAGAAACCTGTAAAATTTACATTAGTAAATAAATTGTTTTAAACTTACCCCAAAATTTTGGGAATACACACTTCTCCTGGCGCAGATTAGAATAGCCCTACAGCCCTGTATTTAGATGCTGTTCTAATCACAAGATAAATTTCTGTTAAGACGGGTGAAACACTTGGTCTGGAAATCTATAATTCCTCTTATGACTCCCTGTGATAACATTCCCAAGTTTCCAGTCTTGTATTAAAATTGCGGGTTTACTTGTATATTCCAAAGTTGCCCAATACTCGATCTGGTACTTATAGTTGTGGAATGATAAGTCCTATCCTCTTTCCTCTGGCTTGTAGGAGGTGTTTAGTTGCCGCTGCGATGCAGTCTGTCTGTGTACTGTTACGCCGAGTTTATTAGATTATATCTCACAATCCTTAGTTTTAAATCCCAGCTGTGTTTCTGCCGAAAGTTCCAATCAAATCATAGTAGATTCTGGCGAACCAATCCAATTGATCTAGCACTGTTTGGGTGGGGAAGTTTATCATTACTCACCCCACGCGTATTTGAAAATATTTAAATTTAATATACACGCGTGGCCTTTTACACAGTGATGTCATATCGCTACCTAAGACTTCCGGCGCACCTCTGTTTGTGACAATTTTATGAACCTGTGTTCCTGCCGTAATGCTTTCCGCCCAGATGTTTATCCCGACAGATTATTTAATTATCCCCTTTATCTGCGAGCCTCTGCCAGACAGATGCCTGGTCAAAGCATATTGATTTCTTTCGTCGTATCACATCACCGGCTTGTGTCAACATGATCAACAGCTTTCTAATGGGGTCAAATGTTTGACCGCCCCGTTTCCACAGGCAGTCAGACAAATTAGGCGATAAAATATTATCGCTGGCCGGGTCACCAAACCTGGCGAATCGTAACAACAGTCTGGGAGTGAAGTGTGAAACAATAAGATACGCATTACTCCCGTAGCAAATACTGCCATAGGGGAGTGGCGTGTTAGAGACTTCACCATGCTATGTCCAGAATAGAGCAAAATAGTGAAAATAACGAATGAAAAGGCTTGATTTTTGCCACATAACAAGCGAGTAATGAAGAAATACGAAGAAAAAAAGTTTACTGCCGGAGGGCTGAAGGGGTGAGAGATCGTACAGATGTGTCGTCACAGATGCAAATGTATATAATTCCCGATTAAATAAATAAAATTTTGCCTCGTTTTGGCGAGTTGCGTCCCGTTCAACCTAGTCGGTTATATTAGGGTGCATGTCCAAATATAAAAGACCTTCAGGTCAGGTAACAGTTAGTTACCTTGTTATTTATACAACTCCGGACCCTACAAGTTGTTAAATGTGGGTTTGCTGATTACATCTACACTTCAGCCCGCATCGCGGATTAAATGCGTCATGAATTCTGAACTTTGTTCTGTGAACACCTGTGTTTGTCGCGGCTTGTATCCATTGATCTGCTGTAGCGGTCCACGAATGGCTCGACAGTGCAGTAAAAGGATGAGTTTTTCAAAGGTATCAACCTTGGCTTGAAATTACGATTGGCAGAGATGTATGTAGGAGGACCATGCTCCTATTTCAGGTAGCCTCGCAGGGTTTTAAAATAGCATGTATAACAACTGCTTCTTCTAAGTTTGTAGTAAACTTTGTATTCCCCACCCACTTCTGTGAGAAGAAAGCACGTGTCCCGATTTAATACTTGACTAATATTTAATGAGAACCCAGGCGAAGGTAATTCAGCAAAGTAGTAATTGTATTATTAGCTCTGCATATATGCATTTAAAAAAAGTCATACGGGTGGAGTATTCAAATTCACTCAATCAATTTATCAATCCAAATTAAGGATATATATATATATATATATATATATATATATATATATATATATATATATATATATATATATATATATATATATATATATATATATATATATATATATATATATATATATATATATATATATATATATATATATATATATATATATATACGAGGTGTGTTCAAATGAAACCCGTCCCAGTGGCTTTATAACAAATATATGTAAGGTACATCAGCAGGAGTAGTAGAATTAAATACAGCAATTGTTATGAAGCAAGTACTCACTGGGGTTCTTTAGAAATAGTCACCATAGGCATTCAGACACGCATCTCACTGCTTGGGTAGACGGCGGATGCCGTCCGAGAAAGATGACTTTGGTTGCTTATTGAACCATTTGGTCACCGAGGCCTTGACGTCTGCATCGGAGTCGAATCGTTGTCCCTTTAGAGATTTTTTTAAGGGTCCGAACAAATGAAAGTCACATGGTGACAGTTCGGGGCTGTAGGCTGGGTGTGGCAGAACTTCCCACCTTTTCCTTCCTAACACTTCCTGCACAATGTTCGCAACATGTGGATGAGCATTGTCGTGCAACAGAATCACACCACGCGAAAGCATGCCGGGTCGTTTATTCTTGATGGCTATATGCAAGTTGTCTAGTGTGTCTTTGTAGTGGATGGCATTGATGTTCACGCCAGGCTCTTTAAAGTCTAGCAATAGAAGCCCTTCATGGTCAAAAAATGCTGTCAGCATAACCTTACCGGTGGAAATCTGTGACTTGAATTTTTTGGGTTTTGGTGATCCGGGATGTTTCCATTGCATGCTCGCTGATTTGCTGCACGGCTCAAAGTGGTGGCACCACGACTCATTGCCTGCCACTTTGCGCAACAGAAATGCATCACCCTCCTCTTCGTAACGCAGCAGGTGGTTCAAACTCCACCCAATGCGTTTTTCCTTATGGTGATCGACCTTGGACGGATTCCTTATCACACCGGCCATTATTTTAACTGTCTGCAGCACAACCAATGAATACTAGGAGAATGAACACTTACACACTTGTACATTCGTATGTGCTTATTACGTCAGATGTGACGTCATCTTGCTCCTCCTACGAATGTCCACTTGGCGCAGCACGGTCGGGTTTCATTTGAACACGCCTTGTAAATATATATATATATATATATATATATATATATATATATATATATATATATATATATATATATATATATATATATATATATATATATATATATATATATAATAATAATAGCCCCTTCAGTCATAACTGACTATGGGAATGCGCCCCTGAGGTGGCAGCCCTCAGCTGCTTATTTTCCTGGTGCTCCTTTCGACGTTTTCTCCTCACCTCTGCTTCTTGTGTGAGCCTCTCTTCGCCCAATCTGAGGTGGTGCCGTAAATAGCATCGCCACTTAGTGCGATCAGCAGCTTCATCCTCCCATGTTGCTGGATCCATGTCCAGTGCCCTCATATCTCTCTTGCACACATCTTTGAACCTCAGCTGTGGTCGCCCAACTGTTCTCTTGCCATCTGCTAATTGTCCGTAGAAGATATCTTTTGGGATGCGACCATCTTCCATGCGGCAAACATGGCCAAGCCAGCGAAGTCTGCGCTGTCTAAGCAGCGTATACATACTTTGAAGGCCAGCACGTGACAACACCTCGACATTTGTCACTTTATCTTTCCACGAGATGCCGAGGATGCGGCGTAGACACCGCAAATGGAAGGTATTGAGCCTTCTTTCTTGCTTAGCATAGGTCGTCCAGGTCTCGCTGCCATATAGGAGTGTGCTGGTGACGCAGGCATTATATACCGCAGCTTTGGTCTTCATTGTGAGTTTAGAGTTTCCCCAAACACGCGATGTGAGGCGGGCAAAGGTAGCTGCAGCTTTGCCAATGCGGCTGTCGATTTCTGTATCCAGTGAGAGTTTGTCATTGATGGTAGACCCTAGGTATGTGAAGTGGTGCACCACTGCCCAATTCATAGTTATCGATAGTGATAACTGGTGCAGCACCCACATCCTGACTCAGCACATTCGTTTTCTTTAGACTTATTGTGAGGCCAAAGTCCTTGCATGCTTTAGTGAAGCGATTCATCAAGCTCTGAAGCTCCTGTTGGCTTTGAGTGTGACTGCAGCATCATCAGCGAACAACAAGTCTCTTATAGTGACCCTTCTGATTTTTGTTTTTGCCTTCAGCCTTGAAAGATTAAACAGACGGCCATCTGACCTAGTGTGAAGGCATATTCCTTCAGTTGCATCTCTGAATGCATGTTTCAAGAGTAAGGCAAAGAAGATTCCGAAGAGGGTCGGAGCCAGAACACAGCCTTGTTTAACGCCACTTCGTATATCAAAGGGCTGTGACGTGCTTCCAGCATATTGGACTGTTCCCTTCATGTCGTCATGGAATGACTTTATCATTTCCAGCATATCCTGGTAGCAGTTTACCATCTCTTCTTGACTGTGCAAACGACTGGGAGATGGCGGTAGACCTACCTGGACGAGGGGCATATCCAGAGAGTATCAGAAAATCGCGGAGACGGCCGAATATAGTGCTTCATTCTTCAGCAACGCTTCAGGTCATACTGATTGAACTGACCGTGCCATTTGAATCCAGATTAGACGAGCAACATTCGTTCAAAGCGGCCAAATATAGTGATCTGGCCGCGGATCTGAGACACGATGGGTTCACTGCAAGGGTCATGGCTGTTGAAGTGGGCGCATGAGGGCTTGTGGCTGCATCAGTGTATGATCTATTGAAACTGCTGGGGCTGAGGGGACAGTCGAGAACAAGGGCACTGCAAAGGCTTAGTGAAACTGCCGAAAAGGCATCAGGCTGGTTGTGGAACAACCGCAATGGGCAATGGAAATCGTGACAATAAACGCTGCGGTACAGAAAACACCAGGAATTTTTCTAAGTCGACAATACGCTGAGTTTTTTGGTGTACTAGTGAACGGGCTGTGACTGAGGGGCAGCAGGCGGTGTATATTATAAGGGTGTCAGTGACAGAATTTCAGTGGCGAACGCGCAGTGGCTAGACTCGTCGGCTTCGCGATGGTGTTTCAGTGTGTGCGACGGAACGAACGGAATAATTTGTCTTCTCTTTGTTGCTTTCACAATTGCCTCCACGGCTGGCGGAGTTGTGGATTAAAGTTGCTACCATGAGTGAAATGGGTTCATTTTCGATACAAGACAACAGGAAGCCGAGACGCTTGGGAGTCATGACCCAAGTGGGCCCGCCCCCCCCCCCCCCCTTAGAGTGTAAAGGAGTATATCGGGCCGAAACACTTGTCGGACGGGGGGAACTTCTACTTATGATTAGATTGCTTCCTGTTGTATCGCTCTGTAAAGAGTTTTCTATCATCTTATTGGGCTGTTTCTAAAGTCAACCCTTTTCATCCTTAAAAAAAGTTAATTATATATATATATATATATATATATATATATATATATATATATATATATATATATATATATATATATATATATATATATATATATATATATATATGGATGAAAAGGGTTAACTATATATATATATAGTAAAGGATGAAAATGGTTGACTTTAGAAACAGCCTATTAAGTGACACATAATCTTTTACAAGACACTTCTTCATCACAGAATGTTATACATGAAAGGTAGCGATTTTTTTAAAGTAGTTCATTCGCTGAGGCCGGTAATTTTGAATTAGCTGTGCATATGGCTGAAGTGCGTTACCTATGGAGGCTGGTTCTCAGTGATGTCGTGGCTGTTCCTTTTCTCTTCAGGAATCGAATGTTGGGAACAAGTTCCTCGCTTCGAAGGAGTAAAGTCCGCAAATGTATCCAAAAACCCGTCTGTTAAAAGTTGTGTCCGGACCTTAGTTCTAGTAACTACTTCCAGGAATCCTTCAGTATGAATGAGTTATTATTCAGACTTGTGCGCACTTTTAGCCGACAGTATGCCATGCAGCTGTTTAAAGCAGTCTTTCCTCCGCAAGCTACTAATAATTGCTGTGTTACATCTTCTAACTTTTAACATATGGACACATTTATAGGGGTGGGAATGATAAAAGCTTTACAAAGTCAATTCTTGCCTTAGTCTCTCCTTATACAATCTTCTTAATCGTGGCGTCTGATGAAAATGGAATCTGAGTGTTTTAATTTCCACACCTGAGGTATTATAGTTAGTAACGCGCCTACGCGAAAGCTATTTTGGTTAATTTATTTTGGGTGGAACCTAATCACAAAATTTATATTAGCATATTTTCTAATTTTAAGCCAACCACAAAGTAGGACGCCTTATTTTAGTAAATTTTTTACCTACATTCTATGACAATTATTGACTTGGCCATACATGGCAGCGTAACTAATTTTTATCTTACCGGAAATAATTATACATTTCTACTCTCTCTAGAGTTCTGCCAAATAAAGTATGTTTTCTAAAGCAAGTTATTTATTTTCACATAATTGTGACGTCTGGAATTGTGAAGCGTAACATTTTTCATACAATGCTTTCGCATTTTCGTGGATGGACCAATCATCCCTCGAACTCTGAAAGGATTGAAAGATGAAACGCGCGCAGAAAGTTGAAATGGGAGGAAGTGACAACGACATAAAAGATAGGGAGGGAGAGAGGGATGGATGGTGAGAGAGAGCTTGCGGAAGGTTCAACGTACAATCACAGCGGGCAGTTCACATTTACGGAGACGTATTTATATCAATATTAGAACTTGAAAAAGAAAACGGTTTCAGTGTTCTAAGTTCTGGTGGTGATGGACCCCACCAGTGGCGGCTGATTCTTAAGGAATAGTTGGTCCATCCCCACCAGAACTTCTTAAAATCTTTTAATAATAGCATATAACAAGTCTCTTAAGAAATATTAGAAATGTTGTGATTCTACATTGAGCCCTCCTACATCTCTCTCTCTCTCTCTCTCTCTCTCTCTCTCTCTCTCTCTCTCTCTCTCTCTCTCTTGATGAACCTTAAAAAAAAAAAAAAAAAGTCCCTGAGTCATTCAGTTGAACACCGTATGAACATTTTACAAGTTCTCATAACATACCTCTGAATATGTCTCAAATCACTAATTTACAGTACGAAGAATTCGATTCTTATGTCTTATTTTTTTTAAAAAATTTATTTTATATTATTTTTTTTTAATTTTTTTTTTTTTCAAATTCATTATTATTATTAATTTTTTTTTATATAGTTTTTTTTATTATTTTATTTTATTTTAAAAACACTTTAATTATGATGATTATTGCAAATGTAATATTACTTTTATAATGATAAATGCCTTAATAATGCTTAAAGTAAATGTGAAGATGAAAGGATATTAGTATACATGATGAGAGAGAGAGAGGAAGGGCAGAATGTCAGACGGGCCTGCGTGCCCAATTCTTAACCATTTGAAAATAAAGTTCGTTCGTTCGTTCGTTCGTTCTCTCTTTCTCTCTCTCTTTCACCAACTCTCCTGCTGCTACTTCTTTCCACTTCCATTTCCTTTATACGCGCTCTTCGTACCGATCCTTTCTGAACTTAGGGGATAAAGAATGCTAAGAAGAAGGAAGAATTATATGACGAAGTTCACAATTCACAACTCCAGACATCATAAGATAGGAAAAAAAAAATGTTTAAATGCCCATGCGCAGAATTGAGCAGTGAAAATACACTACGCGATAATCAAAATAACTAGAGTTGCATTTTCAAGATAATACTCCAATCTTGAGATTTAGTGAGTGTTCTATAACACAACTCTAAGATTTAGCCATCACTGTTAACTATGACAAAGTATTTTTTTAAGTAAAAAACACGTTCAACTCAATGACTTTCACACACACACACAAAAGACGTAAACCACGTAGGATCACATCAGCTTAACGCCTTCTTTCTTGTCAAAAATGACAGCCAATTGGGCAAACCTAAAGGCTATCTGACATTGTAGTGAGTATAGTTCCAAACAATTATAACGTTCTTATAAATTGTAATTTTTCAATTGTCAACATACAGCCATAAAATATGTCTTGTCAATATAATCTAGATGAAGAGTAACCTGTACTGTTTTTTGCTGGATATGAAATTCTCGTTGTTGTTTTATATGTTCAGCGCGCGTATGAACACTAATAACAAAATTATTTATAGATATCTATCCCGACCAGCCAAAACTCATTGGAGCCGCCATTATCCCCATTTGAATAGAGACACCATTGCAGTATGCTTGTGGCCGTGTATGTTTATACGGCACTAGTAGTTATATTGGTTTTATGTAGTCAGAGTTAATTCTTCATATGTTGTGGTGGTTCAAGTGATAACTGGCGTTCCGCCAGAGATGGTGATACTTGACCTTTTGTTAATTTATTTCAACCCAGGAATGTTCTTCCCTTTTGAGTTTTGGTGATACTCAAAACAGTTTCAGCACAACAACGTATATCCACAAGAAATTATTGTAAAGTTCCACAAACAGCAATGTAGAAAAATTCAATTAGAGTTTATTGATGTAATTAGACAAACACTGTAAATTTCACAATGATGATTGGTTATCCGATATGAAAAAAATATGTAATCCAACTGAATAATGTAGGTACATCCAGATAGAATAATATATGTATATCCACAAGAAATAATTTACTGATTTGTTTACTCAAAAACTTGTCTTGGTATCCTCAAAGACGAAGTTCTCCTAACGCTATCAGTAAAAATCCTCTAGTCTAAAATCATGGTATCCTTGGAATCATAAATCCTAAAATCGCTACCTATCGCCCACAACTCTTCTATTTATACTATTTCTCCTTTTTCCCGCCTTTTTTCACACGACCCGTCCTTTTTTTTTCACACGACACAATAATTAACATTTGCACGCCGTTCCTCAGCTTTTAGACCTTTTTGCACACGACATTCTGTTATTTCGACTTTATTTTCACATGTGTGATCTTTTCCAACTTAACAATAGGATAAAAAAAACCAGATCACACGAACATTCTTTTTCCCACTTTCGCGCTTATAAAACCCATTCATTATTATCTGGGACTGACCTACGTTTACCCTGTCAGAGCAGTGACTGCCAACTGAACTCTGAATGAACACTGCGTTTTGTGTAAAAATGTCTTATTTGCTTTTAAGGTCTGTCATTATTACCTGTAGCATTTTCTAGCACATATAAATGCTTATCGTGAAGTAGGAGGGACAAAGCTAGCGTGAAAGGTCAAGCGGTCACATGCTCAATTGTTTTAGTTACATTCTTCAGAGAGGATTCGCATGTATCACAGAACATTTAAGTTACATTCTTCAGAGAGGATTCGCATGTATCACAGAACATTTTAGTTACATTCTTCACAGAGGATTCGCATGTATCACAGAACATTTTAGTTACATTCTTCAGAGAGGATTCGCATGTATCACAGAACATTTTAGTTACATTCTTCAGAGAGGATTAGCATGTATCACAGAACATTTTAGTTACATTCTTCAGAGAGGATTCGCATGTATCTCAGAACATTTTAGTTACATTCTTCAGAGAGGATTCGCATGTATCACAGAACATTTTAGTTACATTCTTCAGAGAGGATTCGCATGTATCACAGAACATTTTAGTTACATTCTTCAGAGAGGATTCGAATGTATCACAGAACATTTTAGTTACATTCTTCAGAGAGGATTCGCATGTATCACAGAACATTTTAGTTACATTCTTCAGAGAGGATTCGCATGTATCACAGAACATTTTAGTTACATTCTTCAGAGAGGATTCGCATGTACGTGTCACAGAAAATGTATTAAATGCGACAGATGCTTGATATTTATGTTTAACACATGTTAACAAGTTTCTTGTTCCTGAAGAAGATTGATGATATATCTAGATCCCAATTCTCGTAAATTCAGTCTGTCGGCAGTCTCCACTCTATGTGCTGGCCTGTATTTCTACTCTTTCTAGAGTTCTGACAAATAGAGTATTTAATCTAAAGCAATTATGAAATTTTATCCTGATTTCCGCTTGCCCGGCTATGCATCTGAATGTGAAAGAGCAATGTGGGGAGTTTTGAGATTTTCAAAGATAATTTTGACTTAATTAAGTTTTTGTTTTGCTCGCTGTCGTCGGAACAAATGATTCGACACACCTATGTTGGTTTTACCTTTGGACTATTATTGGGCTAGGCATTATTGGTCGGTCTCAATAAGCTGAACAATTTTATCTGGCGACGCAGCATAGTGAGTGCGATTAAAATGTATTATTCTTTCATCGTCTTTTACCATTTTCATCACTGTTCTCATTTTAATTCTCCCCCATCTTTGCCCATCATTCTTTAAAGTAATCTTTCCTGATTCTGACGAAAAGAATTCGTTCGTCTAATGTTTCTTTCTATACTCCTCTCTGTGGGTATTCATTCGATCATTCTTTCTTTCTTTCCATCAGTGCATTATCTTACTTTTACACCTCCATCTACCGATATTATCGTATCCTCGGGGGACACACCTCGACACATCCATACGTTGTAGGCTTGAACCAAGACATGTTATCCTGTGATTGTGGTCAGTAATCGATTAGCCAGATGGGTCAATATGATTAGATCATTTGATTTACTAATTGTCGCTAGCCTTATTGTTTAGACAGACGGGGGATTGATAGATTAGTGAGTGATTTCCTCAGCCCAGACCGGCAGAAACGTCTAACAAATGTTGACAGATTAACCAGAGACGGTGATTAAATATAATTTGGGTCTAAATGTGTAAGCATATACGGTCATGTCAATATATTGTGATGATGGGTAGGGGTAAGTTGTACTGTAAATAGGATGTCTTACTTTGTGGTTGGCTTTAAATTTAAAAATAAACTAAACTAATTTGTGATTGGGTTTCACCCAAGAGAACATCACGAGGTTACGTTTTGCATGGGCAAAATGTAAACTTTATAACCTAGAGCGTTTTGAAGATTTCCCCATTGCAATTCCATCTTCGTCAAAGAAAGATCACGGACAGCCAGAATAGGAGTTAATAATACGGATTCCATTACAGGTAGGCCAAAGTGATTAGAAGTAACTTATAAAATTCAAAGTGTAAAACTTCATTTATAATACTGAGAGTCACAAGTCCGATGAAACCTCCTCAAGTGTCAATAGTTAGGAGTATACAATAATCAGTAACCGTAACTAACTGACAGAAGACTGCATCTTAAACAGTTGCAGGACATACTTCGGCCATTATATGCATCAAAAGTCTTGATAAAAAGTAACCATATTGGGAGTAAGTTGTAACACGTACATTGTCTTATTTTATATTTGTATTTAACATATATGAATTGCGTATTGGTGTACAGGTGCGTTTGGGACTGGCAACCTCATCATATAAAATAAATTGCCACATAAACCACCACTGCAAGAGCTGGCGACTGCTTCATGCGGGTTTCTCCTCAAGTAAGTAACAGGAGAGGTAGCCCCATGCTCTATAGGAATCAGAAAGAGGATGATGATATTATGGTATATAATATATATATATATCCTATTTGATTTCAGATTTGTTATGTATATTTCTGTAAAAGATGCATTGGTGCTCTTTCGAAATCCTAAACACTCTTTCATTGGCCTGATAATTCATTCCTAGATACATCAGAAATATTCAGAGGATGATGAAATGGTGGAGGACAGCAGAGATCGCCTGATACTTACATCAGGAGACATAATACTTAAGAGAGATAATATTTTATGTATCTCTCAGTTTCTGTTACTGGTTACCGAAATTCAACGCTGGATACCCACTATAACAGACGGGTCTACAGGAGACTGGAAGAGGCGACCATTTTGGAAGTTACTAGTGCACAGCAACGAACGTGCTACCTCGCCACTCGACTCCTGACTGGAGAAGGAATGGTTATAACGCCACTGAGAACCAGCAGTGACTGAACCAGGATGCAACGACAAATCACTGTCACCCCCTTGCCAGTTAAGTAAAAGTACGGACTTCAGATTGTGTGGAAAGAGGACAATTTCGACATTTGCTTCTCTGTTACTCTGAAGCATTCCGCGCCATAGAGAAGCACAGAAAGTACATAGCTCTCATATGATCTTAATTTCATTCTGAGCAGTGCTTTGTAATGTCCCTGTGGGTAAATATATGATCTGCACATCTTCTGTTCTTTCTGAAACCTGGTTGTTCTTCCTTCAGTTTATGATCTACTGCTTTTGAAATTCTCTGGATATTTATCCTGCCTAGTATGTTACTGGGAACTGACAGGAGAGTAATTCCTCTCCAGTTGTTGCAGTCTGCAAGGTCGCCCTTCATGGGCAATTTGACAATTTTTCATTTATTCCACTCCATTGATGTTGTCTCTATTTTCCAGACTTGTGCAAATAATGATTCTAATAGTTCTGCTGCTAGTTCAGGATTCGTCTAAAATAGCTCCGCATTTAAATTGTCGTGACCAGGAGCTTTTCCATTCTTTAACCCTTTGATAGTTGTGATGATTTTTCCTTTTAAAATGCACATCTACTTTTTTCATTTCTATGTCCTAAATTGTTGTTGGTGAATCTCCCTCTCAGTCTTGTTCTTATAAATCTGTTCTTGATGGGTTTCCATTCCAGTAATGACCTTTCTTTTCCTTTCTTTGGGATAATGGCTATGCCTTAATTGTGCTATCCATCCTCTATTCCAGAGTAAAGTACTTTTTCTCTTGCTGCTGTTTTTAAATCTCCCTATCCCAGTCCATCTAAAGAGGTAAAGGATCCCGTTACACACCCATTGAGGCATATTGGGAATATGATGTTAGGCCCATATTTTTTTGACCATCGGCACACTAGGGGTGTTGTGGTTAGCATCACGCCGGCCGCCTTAACCTTCCCAGAGTTGCTCTGGTACCCAATGCATGAGGCTGGGTCGACCCCAGAGCCGTTTGCGGTCTAAACAATCCCACCTCAACTGGGGATCGAACTATCCCAGTCCTTCTGCTCTCACTTATTCTCAGGATATGAAATCTGTAGTTTCTCATTTCTGTTGTGATCTGCCTTACTTTTCCTGCCTCGTTCATAGTTCTGAGTTCCGATCCAGAATCTAATTTTGGTTTGCGATCAGAGCATCTTTTTCAAACCAATGGCTTCCTTTCGGCATTCACCACTGTCAGTAATACAAGTCTCAGACTCAGGATGTCCGTCCCACATTAAAGCTTTTGCACCTGTTGCTGTTTCCGTAACGTGATTTGTGTGTGTGTGTACAGGAGTTCTTGTTATCTATGTAAATATAAATCTATAGTTGAAGTTAATCAATTGGCTGAGTGAATTTGATGTCTACACCCATGTGACTCGTTTTTTTAAAAATACATACATACAAAGCTATTAAATTAATACTTTAGCTGAATTACCTTCAGTTGGGGACCACTCAACACGAGTCAAAAATATATTTCTCACAGAGGTTGGCGGAGGATATAAAGTTTACAATCAATTTAGACGACGCAGCTGATGTACTTGGGGTTTTCTAAAATCCCTGTGAGACTCACTAAAATAAGGGCAGAAAACCCTTTATTTACACATCTGCCAAGAGTAATCTTGCGCGAAAGGTTATCTTCAGAAAACTTCTTCTTTTACTCGAACTTTGGTCAGTCGTGGACCACAACTACTGCAGAGAAAGGGAGACAACCAGCAACATTAATCACGCCTTGTATTTAAGTATAACTTTAGTATTTCATATCTTGGACCCCGTTACACTGACCACTGAGGCATATTGGGAATATGGTGTTAGGCCCATATTTTTTTGACCATCGGCACACTATGGGTATTTTTTTTTTAGCAATATCTTCTAAGATTGTACTTTCTTGTAGCTGATTATTACAACAAATTCCATCTGCCGGAAGTATTATATCATTGTCCATGACTGTCATTCATATTGGAATACTGAGACATCATGGTTAGTAGCAATTATCTGCAACCCATGTCCTCGTACCAAATGAGTGTTCCATACCTTCGCCGACAAAACGTCCGGGTTTTCACACTATGCCATCTTGTGCACAGGTAATCACAGCTTAACTTTCGCCATCCTTGCGTATCGGCAGCATGGCTTGCGATATGGCAAACGTAACCCGTCTCACTAATTCAGATACCTTAATGTTGGGACAGAAGATGTTACGTAACGAAAAGAAACAGCTTCGCTCTGTACAAACATAAATCAATGCTACTTCAAAACAGGTCAAGCGCTCCGGTAATAGAATTAGTAAAAGAGTGACGAAATAGAACAAGATATGATAAGATAACTGTGACGATGAAAGCATAATCAATGAATAATGAAAGAGTTAACGTGCAAAAGGATTGGTAGATACTACTGCCGGAGAGGAGTGAAGACCAGAATACTTCTTCCTTCTTCTTCTTCCTTCCTCGTTCGCCCTGAAAGGACGTTGGTTGCGTTGTGTCTGTTTACAGCGAAGCTGCGATATCTGCGCCTTTCAGCCGACACATCCGACTTCAGCACGACATTTTTTGGGACCGGGTTTGCCTTCCCTCTTCGATCCCTACTCTCTCAGCCAGACTGCAGTGATGCAGCCTGTTTCCAGGACCACCCCATGGAGGTGGAGTAGGGTCTTGGTCAGCTCTGGTTCGCTGACCCTGACGCAAGCAGTCAAGCTATGGGTCGCTGACTGCATTCTCTGTTGCTGCGTCTTTGGGTCCCATATTACCATACGAATTTTTAATGTGAAACTCGCTTGTGGATGTCAAAGTCATTTGAGGCTGGCAACCTCAGCATTTCGTGACACCGCGTACTCACTAGTTGATTCGTATATATACCAAGTTCAACTCAATCAAAAGCTTATAATTTGAACCAAGTTCAGTTACTCAACGGATCAAAGCATAAGATGAGCTGATCTACTCAAAACGTGTAATTGCAAGACGTGAACTCATTCAATCAAGCTCACCGTCTAAAGCCTACTAAAATTCCAGTCAAATCAGTGCCTTCTTCAAGATCAGACCGCAGTTTCCTGAAAAAATGTCAACAGTTTGTCTACGCTAATGAGATTTCCAAGCGTTGACGGACATTACATCTTACAGGTGTCTCACAACTGCACGTGCGATATCTACAATAATAAGACCTCTTCTTTAAGATAGCCAACACTGTAAAAATGACTTCTACATCGGACAGTCTATGCGTACCTTCGTATGGTCATACATTTGGGGAAATTTGGAAGGATCACAGACTATGTAGATTTGTCATCTGTGTGATAAAATTTAGTATAGCCCATCATCACTGCATTATTTACATGGTTTCGTTATCATATTTAACTACAGTTTTATCGAGATTTCAGTTAATGTCGTAGGGATATAGAAAACTTTTTATGATGTATTAGAAAACACTATCTAGTGGTGAGCTTTCGCCTTTTCTTCTTCTTGTCCTTATCTCGAATATGTATCTTTCTTTCTCAACGAGCCAATTTCTGAAGATCTTTTAGAAGTTCCATAGGCCAACCCTATCATCCACTAATCAAATAGTCGCGGTGCGACAACTAGTGCCCCGCCCCGGCATAACTGCACGACAATGAAGGCAGCACACAATTCATATCGTCAAGCTCTGTTAACACCGCTTTAACAAAACACCAGATTGTGGCTCAGTGGTCCCACATTTTGTATGGGATAAAATGTTCAGAAGTGTTTTTGTTTTTGTTTTACTCGCTTGGCGGTTTTAGCTGGTTAACTGTCTGGTTTGGGGGGAAAAAACGAGCACTTTGTGGCTTTTTCTTTTCATTTTGTTTTTGGGAAGCTGGGTATCGATGCGACAAATATTTGTTAGAATAGGCTCATCTTGACTTGCTGTGTTGTGACAAACCATATTGTGATTGGTGTGTACTACAATACAACGGTTGTATCACTGGTAAGTCTGAACTTCGCTGTATGTCCATTTATGTGTTTACTTGCTTCCGCCTGTTGTCATGACGATCTCTTGACAGTTACTTAACAATATCGTGGCCGCCTAAGGTTAAGTTATTATGGTGTGAGCATTTTTAATGCACGTAAAGGTTTCTTCTTCTTCTTCTGCGTTCGGTTTGTAGTCATGCTAAATCTGCAGGCCTGTCGCCAGGACGAAGTCCACAGTCTTTTCCAGGTCGGCGCGGCAGCCCCATAGCTTCTGCTGGAGCTCATCACCTTTTGGCCAGGTCGCACGTCGCAATTTATCATGGGTTGGACAGTTCTGGAGAATGTGTTCTGGAGTCTGGATATCAGTTCCACATGGGCATTCATTCGTGTGGGATATCTTGAGGCGATAGAGATGTCCAAGTAATCTGCAGTGACCAGTTCTCAGGCGGAAAATTGTCGTCTGTTGGTGTCTGTTTAGGTGGTGGATTGGGTCATCTCTGCTGTATATATCCCCTTCCTCCTTCCACTGATTTTTGTACTTGTTGTGGATGATGGTTTTTGCTTCCCGATAGGGCAATGGGTGGCTGTATTGTTCCATTTTACTGCCACTTCTTGATAGAGCATCTGCTTTCTCATTACCAGCGATTCCACAATGGGCAGGTAACCACTGAAGGGCAATGGTTGATGACCTTTGGATGATGTTAAGCTCAGATCTGATCTCATTCATCATGTTATCATTTCTGGTGTTTTGTATTGATTCGAGTAATGATCTGCAGTCAGTGGAGATTACTATCTTAGCTTGTGGCTGCTGTTCAGGTCTGGTGAGGATCTTCAGGGCTTGCAGTAGTGCCATAGCTTCTGCCCTAAAATTGGAGATCTTTCCAGTTGGGAAGGCCTTTCGGATGATCTTTCCATTTAGGAATCTTATAAAAATGCCTCCTCCACCATTCTTTACTGCCCCCTCAGCAGATCCATCTGTGTATACATGTGTCCACTCCTTCGGGTTGTACTTTTCTTCAATCATTTCTTGAGCCAAAGTTTTTAGTTGTTGAGGGGTCAGGTGGCCTTTCTTTTTTATTTCAGGGACTTCTGTGATGATAGATATATTTCCATGGCAGTCATCTGGCTCCTCGTAATCAATTAACATTTTAATCTCAGTAGATCGATTTGGGAGGAGGTCTTCATGGCATCGATGCAGATGTTTGGAGATGTTTAGGAAGTTTGTTCTTTTCAGCCTGTTCTTTGTCACACTATGGAGTTTGGCATGCATTGGATGACTTGGCATTCGTAGAAGCTTCTCACTGTGAGTGAATACCTTTTCCTCACGTCTGTCATCAAGAGAGCGGATGTTGGTGTATCGCTCCATTGCCTGGATTGGAGAAGTCTTCATCCCTCCAGTGATTAGTCTAAGGCCTGAATTTTGCACTTTTCCTAGACATTCTGTGTTTGTTTTAGATACGTAAAGGTTTGCTAGACATTACAGTGATATGTCGCGAACGTGTAATGTGATGATAGTATATTGAAAAAAGAAACTTGAAGGATATAATGTAGACATGGATACAGATAAAGATTGTGACGAGGCAGTGTTTTTTGTGTGTGTGTTTTTTTTCTTGGTTTTTTTTTTTTTTTGCAGAAGTATCATTAATACTATCACAGGCAATTCGTTTTAGGCATCAAATGTCATCTTGTGCATTGAGTTGGCAACTTCATCATGTGAAATATACTCGCGATATAAACCATCACCACAGGACCACATTAATACTTTAGTGCGAGCTTCCAATATAGATACAAGCTATAAAGGTAACCCCCTTGCTTTCCATTAGAAGTGAAAAGAGAAATGAAGAAACGAATACTGTATTTAAAAAAAAAAAAAAAAATAGGACAGAATACTACAACGTAAAAAATGGAAGTTAGGCCTTTAACTTGAAAATGACCCACATTTTTCAAGTACCGTATATGCTCCACATTCTATGGTCAGAGAGCGGGGGAAAAAAACGCACCACAGCCTATAACGAGAAACAAAAAATACCTCTACATTCTATTGAGGAAAAATCCACCACTTGTGCGGCGATTTAAAAAAAAAATGGATAAGACGTACTATTTGGAATTTAGGACATTAAAATTAAAAAAAAAAGTAGATGTGCATTTTAAAAGGGCAAGAACTCGCAGTAACACTTAGTTTAAATAACGCTTTTCGAGGATGTGAACAAACATACTCCCCAGTGAACATACATTAGAGTTTTACATACAGGTAGAGATGTGAACACAGAAATGCTCTCGCCGTATTCAGATACAATACATGGAGCTTGACTAAACGAACGAAAGCCCTTTATGTTTTAAAGTTTTGAGAATTGGGCGCGCAGCCCCTTTTAACATTGTGACCTTCATTTCTCTTATTTCGTTTTTAAAATAGGAGTTTTACCTCGTTTTGGCGAGTCGCACTTCGTTCAACCTAAAAACAAGGTCTGTCGGTTATAATATATCGCAAGTCCAAATATAAAAGACGTGGTCTGGATTTCTCCTCCTATCTTTTGTACTGCATCTATTCATTTTCGCGCGTGCTTTAAGTATTGATTGAAAGTAATGCACCTTTATTTTAAAAAGGTAGTGTTTTCCAAGTGTCCCCTCACAGGAACGCAAATGTTTCAAGGGGTACGCGGCAGAATGTATTGTTTTACTTCATTAGTCATTCTTAAGCTGCAGAAAGCTACTCTCATCTCATACTATTATGTGTACGCAATGACTTCAGGGAGAACATGCAATCAAATATTGAGACAAACAGGTGTCTCGTCTGTTGCGTCCGAAATCGCCCTCAAGATTGCATTAATACACTATGAAATCACGGATCTCTTCTGGTTCATTTCCCGCTCTTCAAATTGGGCTTTCATTCATCTTTTACCCGAAGATGTCGATGCTCGCCTATTCTTCTTTTACAAGAAGTTATTTGTAGAGGTGTGCCTTAAAGACGGCTATCATTTCCTCATTTATCCGAAGGTGTAACGAAATACCGGAGTGAGCACCATCCGAGCAGACACGCCACCCTGTCTTTGCTCTAAATCTACATCAGTCTGATTCTGAACCAGACTACACATACTCTGAATCTGGGCTGCTGGAGCTGTGGTTCATTAAAATTTAATGTACAAGACTGATGTGCTGTAAAAGTGTGCGTCGCGGCCTTGCGTTATGAACGATAGCCGACGATTAGTCAATACACACACGACATAACTCTTGGCTCACAATGAAGTACGATTTACTTTTGCACGAAAAAGTTCTTGTCTACGTGAGCTGCGAGCTGAATCTCAAATTTTTCTAGAAGAAGCCTTTAACATGAGTAACCGTATACGAGACTGTACATGAAAAGAACTTCACATTACGGCTATCCATTACAAAAAAAAAAAAAGAGCTTCACATTACGGCTACCCATTACAAAGAATTAGAGCTTCACATTACGGCTATCCATTAAAAACGAAAAGAATTTCACGTTACGGCTATACATTAAAAAAGAAAGACCTTCACAGTACAGCTATCCATTAAAAAAGAAAGACCTTCTCAGTACGGCTATACATTAAAAAAGAAAAACCTTCACAGTACGGCTATCCATTAAAAAAGAAAAACCTTCACAGTACAGCTATCCATTAAAAAAGAAAGACCTTCACAGTACGGCTATCCATTAAAAAAGAAAGACCTTCACAGTACGGCTATACATTAAAAAAGAAAAACCTTCACAGTACGGCTATCCATTAAAAAAGAAAAACCTTCACAGTATCATCATCATCATCAGTTGCCATCTCCACAACGAAGGTTGGCTGTAATGGATCTCCAACGTCTTCTGTCTCTTGTCTTGATGGTGCACTCTGACAGACTCTTTCCTGTCCATCTCTTGATGTTGTCTTCCCACTTATAGCGCTGTCTTCCCCTTGCACGTTTGCCTTCAACTCTCCCTTCTGTTATGATCTTCTGCAAGGTGTTATGCCTTTTTATGTGGCCAAAGTATTTTAGCTGTCGAACTTTGACCTCCCTCATTAGTTCTCTTTTCATACCTAGATTTTCTAGGACCTGCTTATTTGTTTTCATCTCTTTCCATGAGATACGCCCCATTCTTCTATATATCCACATTTCAAGAGCCTCAATTCTTTCTTCCAAATGCTTATTCATCGTCCATGTTTCTGCACCATACAGAAATGCAGAATATATATAACACTTTATGATTCACAGTATAGCTATCCATTAAAAAAGAAAAACCTTCACAGTACGGCTATCCATTAAAAAAACCTGGACATGACTATGTACATTAACATCAATCAATCAACATCCTTTAGCTCCCACAGGATCATAGTCCTTCAAAAAACACATGCCAAGTCTTCCTGTGGCGTGCCATCATGTCAAGATCTTTCCCATAATTTCATTTCTGTCTCCAGTTCTCTTCTCCCTGTGTCTTTTTTTGGTCTACCTCTTTCTCTCTTACTCTGAGGATTCCAGACTAAGGATGTCCTATCCATTGACAGCGTTTTCTTCTCATCATGTGTTCCACTGGCACTTGGCTGGTTCTAGTCATCAGTTCTACATTAGTGATCTTGTCATACCACTTCAACCCTTCTATTCTATGCAAGCATCCATTTATGAAAGTGTACAAGTTTTTTTTTTTTTGGGGGGGGGGGTTAGGGGGGGGGGGGGGGGGGGAGGGGAGGGGGGGGGAGGGGGGGGGGGGGTGGTGTGGGGGTGTTCTTATTTTTGTTGTTTTCCATTTATTTTCAGAACAATACTTGACATAATGACTGACTTGACATTTGAGCTGAAAGTTCTTGTTTTTGTGTTGGACTTGATTTCTTTTGATTTCTAAATAAATTCCGAATGCAATATATTTCCCTTGCTACACAAGTAAGCATACATAGCAGATATCCTTGCACATTTAAACAGTCCCAATATATCTTTGCACATGAAACTCTTATCTATATACCATGCTGAAGACAAAGTGAGCGCCAAGATTGCGACGTTGCTAATGTGGTAGACATATGCTAGTCGTAGTGCATGACATTCCTGTCCACCCCTTCATAATTTAGTAAATCAATGGGCACCGAATTTGGCGGTGACGTGATGCAAATTATGAAGGAATATTTGGAATGTGTTCAGAAAAATCTTCATAAGCATTTCCCTGAATCCGACAGCACCTTTGACTGTCTAAAGGACCCTTTTATTATCAGTGTTTAAACATTGCTAAATAACCTGTGAGATTCAGATGAAGACCAGCTCTTAGAGCTGGATTTAAATGGCTGTTTGAATACAAACTGTATTTGAGTAAAATACTAACTTAGTCGTTCCTCTTCTACCCTGGGGTGTAGAGGTTTGCCAGAGAGAACGCCATACTGTCCTATCGGCAGTTTTCCTCCTGGCCTGGTTCCAATCTAGTCCTTGGTTCTTCAGGGATTGTCTAATGTTGTCCTCCCAGCGAACTCTGGGTCGTCCTGGAGGTCTAGATCTCTGGCTCTTAGTTCCCCATCTTCGTCGTGGTAGCCAATCTTCTTCCATTTTGCAGACAAGGCCAAACTATAAAATGCACTATCATTTTCTCTGAGCGTTAGCTCTGAAAAATCCAATTCTATCAGACCAAGCTACTAAGTATATTCTGCTCTTCCTCACTTCGTATAGGTGTGAAGACGGATTCTATGCTGAGCATCACAACGAAACCATTTTATTGACGTGGATTCCCTTCTCTTGAAAACAGCAAACATCGGCCAGGATATCTTTGCACTTTTTTTTATCCCTCGTAGTAGACTGTTTCCAAGTGACAATTTCAGTTGTAAAATATTTAGTATATCTAGGAAGCATAGTAACATCAGACGGCAGAACAAGCAAGGACATCGGTAATAGAATGAATAAAGACAGAACAGTCTTTACAAATCTAAACACCATTTGGAAGTTTTCTCAGTACAGCGCAAACACCAAATTCAGATTATACGAGAGTTGCGTACTTTCTGTACTTGAGTATGCCACACAACCTCCTGCCAAAGGAAAATTCTTCGAGTTTTTTAGCCGAATACCATCTCCAACCAGGAACTGCTTACATGGTGCAGTCAAAAAGGCATGCACACCATCATTGCAGGCAGACGCTGGAACTGGGTTGGCCATGTCCTCAGAACGGACCTTGACACCATTATCAGAACTGCTTTGCTATGGACCCCAGAAGTACGGAGAAAGAATGGGAGACCAAAAACAACCTGGCGAAGAACAGAGGAGGCTGAGGTGCAAAGCATGAACCAGAGTTGAGGCACAGTAAGAAGGATGGCCACCGCACCGAGCACATTGGGGACAGTTTGTTGCTGCCCTACAAGACGCCACTAGGCGAGATGGCCACTTACTGCTTTGTCAGTCAGTGGCTAAGGATGAAAGAAGTAGAAGTATTAAAAATGTAATTTCTTCACTAGGGAACATGCGTATTTTAATTTTAGGTTCGTACGAATCCATCATATACATCAGCTGCCCTGTCAGAATGTTTGTTGATTTTTATTATAACTTACGTTCTATATATATATGGATAGAGAGCAGTGGAGGACCCTGTCTGCTGATGCTTCCACCATGGCACCCCTACGACCCATGACGGGTTACGGGCTGAGATGAGATGATGATGATATATATATATATATATATATATATATATATATATATATATATATATATATATATATATATATATATATATATATATATATACAGGTGTAGATAAAATAGTATTATTAAAAGTAGCCCGAAATTATCTTACCCAGAGAAGTGTACACCATTTGGAATAAACTCTCATTAGGGGTACGCGATTATTGCAAGTTTGAGGAATACTGCCAAAAAAAAAACAATAAGAAAGAAAGATAGAGAAAATATACAGTTCTTAAAGATCTTAACTGGAAGCGTAAGTCCACTGGTTAGCAAATAATTCATACTAAAGAAACAGTAGAATATAACGGATGATAAATGAAAGTTAGTCACTCGTGGATAAAAGGGGAAGAAATCGAAATTCAGCGTTGCACAAGTAAATAAATAAATAACGACATAGTATTAAAATGCAAGATGACCAAAACAAACAAACAAACATTGACTGGAAAAATAATAATTTAAAATCATAGACAAACAGAATCACCACTCCCTAACATCGCTCGTCCCAGTTTCTCATAGCAGGAGTTCCCAAAATGGAGTACGTGTACCAGCGGGTGTGACAAGCTTTTCAATGGGTACTGGAAATATCTGATAATTAACTGCCTAATCCTATTCAGAAATTACGTAGCAGAGTTACAACAACAACAAAAAATAATAATAAAAAATATGTTGCGGATTTGCAAGACAACATTAACGAGGCGTGGACAGGATATGACAAATGGGAAATGGAGGGGGGCGCTGGGGATGTTCTCTGGGAGCAAGGGGACGGTAACCCGTAAAAGTTTTGGTAACACGGATGTAGACCTAAACCTTTAAAATTGAAAACAGAGTGTAACATGATAGAAAAAATTTCAGCTGACATGTTAATGTGAAAGAACTTCATAGTATAAATATCTATTAAATAGTAGAACACTTCACAACATAAATACCCTTTAAAAATTATAACACTTCACTATAAATATCCATTACAATAGAGAGAACTTCCCATTACACCTAGCCGTTGAAAACATGAGAGAATTTCACAATATAATTATCTGTTAAACAGAGGAGAATTTCACAATATCAATTAAACAGGAAAGACCGTCTCTATAGAACCGTCCGTTGAAAAGGAAAGGATTTCACATTACAACTAACCTCTAACAGGAAACTAACTTCACAACACATCATCATCATAATTTTCATTTTCGTTTCTTAAGGAGCAGGAGGGTGACCACTGTAGCTGGTTCTTTTGCAGGAAACCTGCGCCAAAGCATTCATGTTCTCTTGCACTAATATTTTATGTAGCTTATTTGTTTCAGTTGAAGAGGTTGCCAGCCTCGTGCACAGCTCTTACGACATGCCTAAGAGACAGTAGTCCTGTTCTATCTTTGTCTCATCATTAACCCCCTCCCTGGCACTACAGGAGCTCACAACACAGGTATTCTTTAAAAAGGAAAGACCTTCAAATAACGGCTATGCATTACAAAGAATAGAGCTTCACATTACGGCTTGTGACGTATGAAAATCGAGCCTCTCTTTAATCCCCCAGTCACCCCTTTCTCTCTTTCAACTAAACAACTCGAGTGGAATTCCCACGCTTGCTGGTTGGTATGCAATAAGTTATCGTGCTAGCAGCCACGACATTCGCCCTTTGTTGTCTTCTCTCTCGAGCTATTAAAATAAAACTATTTCGGTATCTCTTCCTGACATTCCCTCAGAGAGGCGGGCCACCGGCGATCACGTTACGACGTCAGAGCCGAGATCTGAAACCTCTGATTAACACCTGATAATAGAATGGACGTAGAATTCTCATGGGCGAGATCGGGCCGATTCAGTATATATGTGCAGTCTCCTAAAACTAAATTATCAGTCTGCCGCGGGAATTGTTGATATCTGCTACCGCGAACTCTTGGGGTTTTATATCGAGAGAATTTCTATGATTCGTGGAGAGTGTCAGTTTCCTGCATGGTGGTAATCATAATATATATTAGAATTTTGAGTGTCTTAACGAGTTAAAGTTTTTCACTGGGATTTCTGTGTTTATTAAATAAGCATATTAAATAACTTATAGAAAATTGTTCCAGCTGTAAATTTAATTTCTTGTCATTCCCCAAGTAAGAGACGCTTTAAATTTATTAATATACGCTAGGCGATTGATAATTAGAGATAAATCTACTTTTATTCATCATGTTCCCACATATAAACTTTAAGAATAACATAAACTGGACAAGAAATTACCCAGATTGTTTACAGCAAATCTGATCCGCTTGTGGCGGCCAAATATCTATATAACATTTGTTCCAGCATACTGACTATCGTGTTTTTTCTTTTCTCAAGTCAATTTATCCAGAAAAAAGAATACTTGAGTCCATAACCGGCACTCAACCCCAGAGAGAAACAAAGAAAAAACAAACACAGATAGGATATCCTTTGCTTATCCTTATTGGTTTTTCTAACAGTGTACCCACTAGACATTTCCTTAAATATCGGAGTACTGTGTGCTGCCCATGGTGAACATTTCGATCGCGATATATATATTTCTACCTGCATTACCTGACGTGAACTTTGACACATAAAATTAGCACTATCTAAGCGGGCGTTCCCCATTAGGAAAATTAATCATTCTTTGAGGAACTGGGGCTCCCTTGGATCAGCACCACCCATGAAATATGTCAAAGATACACAGCTGTTACATACAAGAGTAGTCGGTAAGTGTGATTGAAATGTGGCCACAGACTGACAGGTTGTAAGAAAGAGAAATGAATATTTCATATTTTGTATAATCATTTTACTCACTTCTGTCTTTTCGGGTTCAATACTACTGTTATATTATTTTATTCCCAGGATAGATTAACTAAAGACTTTGTTCTTTCCTTTATCGTCTATCCCTTTACTTTAGTATTAACTTTAATCTTTTGGGTTAAGTACCTCTGTTGGGATCTACTTTGGGGTTCCTTTACCAGAGAGGAGGGCCTATTGGGTTAAGAATTTGTCTTGCATTTTTGTGTCTGTAAACTATACTTCCTGATGATTGATGTTGTGACTTTTTTCTAGAGACAATAAACATAATACACCTTAAGTTATAGTGTTGGTCAACCCCTGCCCATTATATGTTACCCATGGCTTGGTTTACGTCTGTACGTATTATGTCACAAAATTGTGTATATGTAAATGGAGTGTAACTCGTATATATGTACCAGGAGAGAAAGTGAGTCTAGTTAAATATTGTCGTAAGATAGGCTGGATTAGAGCAATTACTCAATCCAGAGACTGTCCTTTCTCTTACACTCTCACCATTGTGAAAAGTAAAGCTATTTCTTACCCCTTATTATCATCACATAGTTTACCATTTTCACCTCTGCTCAGACGGGACCTTAAACATCTTCAACCTATCTCAATAAAATCTACGACACGGCTATCCATTAAAAAGGACAGATCATAACATTACGACTATCCATTATAAAGGAAAGACCATCACATTATGGCTACCCATTACAAAGGATAGGCCATCACATTACGGCTACCCATTACAAAGAAAAGACCATCACATTGCGTCTATCCATTAAAAGGGAACGACCTTCACAGTACAAGCTGTCCATTAAAAAGGAAAGAACTTCACATTATGGTTGCCCATTAAAAAGGAAAGACCTTCACAGTACATCTATCCATTAAAAAGGAAAGAACTTCACATTGTTGCGGCTATCCATTAAAAAAGGAAAGACCTTCACAGTACAGCTATCCATTAAAAAGGAAAGACCTTCACAGTACAGCTATCCATTAAAAAGGAAAGACCTTCACATTACGGCTGTCCATTAAAAAGGAAAGACCTTCACAGTACATCTATCCATTAAAAAATACAGAACTTCACATTGCTGCTATCCATTAAAAATAGAGCTTCACATTACGGTTATCCATTAAATAAAGAAATTCACATTACAGCTATCCATTAAAAAGGAAAGACCGTCGAAGTATAGCTAACCATTAAAAAGGAAAGAACTGTGACGGTATTGCCTCCCCTACTTTGCAGTAGTGTGCTAACAGTGGCCAAAACTCAAAGAGTATCTAATATGGGCTTCAAAGGTGTCTACCTTCGCACAAGATTACTCTAGGCAGAGATGTAGATAAAAGGGCAATGACACTTCTATCACAAAGGGAGTCTTCACAAGATATTCAGATAAGCGAAAACAATGCTGCTTTGGCAGAGCACGTTAATTCTAGAATCTGCTGACCACTTTTGTGAAGAATTAAGCAATTATTAATTTCAGTTCGTTCAAGCCCCACCTCTGATTTACTCAGTGGAATTCTTAATATTCTTGTAAAGCTCTGTTTAGAGTGTGTGTAGTAAATTGACGGAGACAAACATGCAGTACATTTAAAAGGATTAAATCGAAGTTAAATTTGTAAAATTACAAATAACAAAATGTAATTATCACTTAAGTTTTAACAGTTTGAAAATAATTGAATAGTGTAGAAGAAAAGTTTCATCATTGATTGATAGTAGAGGCGATGGTAAAAAAGTTCACTTTTATTTTGCACTTTTTTAGTCTATTTAATCCCTCAGGATAAAACTTTCTTTACATTCAAACTGGATAGCTTTTACAGTTACCTTACATTTAAATGAAAAGGTTAATGTAATAGCACAGATAGAATATGTTTACATTTACATTTCCACGGATTGAAAAGTGTTCACAATAAAAATTGAATATGTTTTCCTTTATGTTTACACTGATTTGAAATGTTTGAAACTTCCATTAATTTTAATGTTAGTTCACATGTTAGTAATATAATATGTAAAATGACAACTTACGCTAATCCTGGATAACATACTTTTTTGCTCAGATGAATAAAAGAGACTTGAATCGGCCTCTTACACGTGTCTGAGGTATCGTTTCTTTAATAAGATAATTCCCTCTATGACTCCATGTGTTTTCAGTTTCCTCAGTCCCGGTTTCCTTATTAAAGGGATAGAGATTTCCTGGGCTGTTTTTGTAAGTCCGTCAAGATTCTCAGAGAAAAGGTCTGGCCTGATAAAAGGAATTCTGAATTTTAACTCTGGCAAGGTCGTAGTGGCAAGCGTAGATCTCACAGTAAATTTTCACAGTGAAAATGACTGCGAAAATGGTCAGGTTATATTCCCTGTCTTCCCACGCATGTGTTTGTTACGAAGCTAAGTAACACGCCAATCGTTTTCAAACATGCATGTCCCGTGGGGAAATTCAAAATATTTCCGACATGGGAAAATTTTGAAGGAAATGCAGAGGTTACGTTTCCCATATATGGCAATCGTGACATTCAAATATTCTCGTCAATGATTACATATAACTTATTACATCTACCCGGAAATATTACACCTTTTCCGCTCAGGTGTGTCTGTCATCCAACCAGGTCGATTCTTGAACGGCGCTCCGTATGCAAACACAAACTCCTGTTTGACGATCTGTGCTGTGTCTTATCACGACAATAATTAATCGGTCATACGAGCCATGTCAGCGCTAAGTAAACTCGCTTGGCCATTTACGTGCGAAAACAGTCGCACCCTTGTGGTACAATAGGATTTCTGTCGGTCATCATTGCATCACCGTCTAATCTATCAGCAGGGACAGACAGGTAAGCACACAGACATGACGACTATTGCGGAGAGGCGTGTAAGAATATTTAAAAAATGAGAAAATATCTGCTACCCATAGCAGAGAAAGAAAGAAAGTGCGACAATTGAAAGCACGCAAACAAAATCAGTGCAAAATTGTAACTGATACTACCGTAGTGAAACAGAGATCGAGAGGGGTCGCCCCATTCTGTCACAAGAACTTCACATTATGGCTGTCAATTACAAAGAAAAGAACTTCACATTACGGCTATCCATTACCGAGAAAAAAGAGCATCACATAACGGCTACCCATTACAAAAAAAAAAGCTTCACATTACGGCTACCCATTACAAAGAATAGAGCTTCACATTACGGCTATCCATTAAAAAAGAAAACAATTTCACGTTACGGCTATCCATTAAAAAAGAAAGACCTTCACAGTACAGCTATCCATTAAAAAAGGAAGACCTTCACAATGAGGCTATCCATTATGAAGAAAAGAATTTCACATGTCGGCTATCCATTACAAAGAAAGGAATTTCACAGTATAGCTATCCATTACAAAGGAAAGACCTTCACAATACGGCTATCGATATTAAAGGTGTTGTTTTGTTTTTGGTTCTGGTCCATGCACAGAAGAACTGGTGTTTGTCTTGTGAATGGATACCCGGGTTCATCTCCATGTATACTATAACTTGGTTATATAGTAATTTGTGTTCTATATAGCATATTGCTTCTCTTATTTTATTTTGTTCTACGCTCGTATAAAGTTGTTTTTAATGTGTATGGTTTTTTTCCAGGCTGCAGTTTCTCTGCCGTTCGTTGCGGCGTTGCCTAATAGTTATAGTATTTATGATGTATCCTCTTCCGTGTTCCTTTAATAATCTCACACCCAATTGCGTTTAAGGGGTTTGTAGGTTTTGTTTTACTGTATCTTTTTCATTTATATTTTTTTAAAACTGCTATTGACATTACCTTAAAGGTATCTACTGAACATGTGTTATCTTTTTGTGTTGGTGTTTTTATTTGTAACTACTTGTTCTGATATCGCGTGAGGGAAAAGTTGTTTTTACATATTTTTTATTCTTCCTTTGTCGTTCCCACTTGTTCTGGTAGTTATATGTTAGTTCTTGTTTTTGAGAATTACTTCAGCCAGTGATGCACATTCTTTGGGGTGCAAAATTGGCAGTGCGTCCTTTCAGGATTTACTTTCACAACAAGGCGATGGCGTCGTTTGGATGGTCCACGATTGGATTTCCGGTAAGCCTATCACTTATGTCTTTTGTGTTGTCTTGTGTCATTCTTAAGTCTAATGAATGCCTGGCACTTACCTATATTTAATAATTTTTTTTTTTTTCCACAAGACTCAGGTTTCCTTCATTATTTATTTACATACTAGCAATAAAACGTCAAACTTGACGGGTTTTTAATTATAGTGTGCTGTTTCCGTTCCCGGATGAGCAGATAGAAGTACATTATTAGAGTGTTTTTGGTTTCTTTCCATTATACAGTGTAATCAAACTGTTCATGAACACCGTCATTTGAACGCTTTTCTTTGTTGATTGTAACTATTTTCGGGAGAATGATAGGAAACTCTTTACAGAGCGATACAACAGGAAGCAATCTGATTATCAGAAGCAGTCCCCCCGTCCGACAAGTGTTTCGGCCCGATATACTCCTTTACACTCTAAGGGGGGCGGGCCCACTTGGGTCATGACTCCCAAGCGTCTCAGCCTCCTGTTGTCTTGTATCGAAAATGAACCCATTTCACTTATGGTAGCAACTTTAATCCACAACTCCGCCAGCCGTGGAGGCAATTGTGAAAGTAACAAAGAGAAGACAAATTATTCCGTTCGTTCCGTCGCACACACTGAGACACCATCGCGAAGCCGACGAGTCTAGCCACTGCGCGTTCGCCACTGAAATTCTGACAGACACCCCTATAATATACACCGCCTGTTGCCCCTCAGTCACAGCCCGTTCACTAGTACACCAAAAAACTCAGCGTATTGTGGACTTAGAAAAATTCCTGGTGTTTTCTGTACCGCAGCGTTTATTGTCACGATTTCCATTGCCCATTGCGGTTGTTCCACAGCCAGCCTGATGCCTTTTCGGCAGTTTCACTAAGCCTCTTCAGTGCCCTTGTTCTCGACTGTCCCCTCAGCCCCAACAGTTTCAATAGATTATACACTGATGCAGCCACAAGCCCTCTTGCGCCCACTTCAACAGCCATGACCCTTGCAGTGAACCCATCGTGTCTCAGATCCGCGGCCAGATCACTATACTTGGCCGCTTTGAACGAATGTTGCTCGTCTAATCTGGATTCAAATGGCACGGTCAGTTCAATCAGTATGACCTGAAGCGTTGCTGAAGAATGAA